>CAJVPP010002788.1:0-13513 GCA_910592005.1 Funneliformis mosseae
GTCAAATCGAGTCGAGTTTAAAATTTGTATAACTTGAATCAAATCAAATTGAAAGATTTTATAAAATAAATTTGACTCGACTCGACTCATTCAGAACTTTAAATATGAGTATGTAGTTAATGAAAGAAATAGAGTTTAGTGATAAATTCAAAGAAGGAGAAAGAAGGAATGATTTTGCCAATTGGTCAGCCTTGTCATTATATAGATCATTAGAGTGAGCAGCTACTTTAAAAAGGAAAATAGTGATTTATCGTTCTTCAATAATTTTAAAAATAATTAACCAAAAAATATAAAAAGAAATCTTGAATAAGAGTGAAGGATATCTAGTTGCATTTATTCTTTTATGTAATTATATGTATGAATGAAGGCTAAGTTATCTGTGTATATAGAAATTAAGAAAGAAGAAGGACTAATTAGAAGAATTATAAGAAGAGCAAATATTTTAGCATTGATCAAATTAGCCTAAATGGTGAGAATAGCTATTGAGAATTCTATATCTAAAGTTTCATGTACCAAACAAAATGCTGAACTTAAATATAATGCAAACAGTGAAGGAATAAATTTGTAAAATCTATCTATATAAAATATAAGTGTTCTTTCATTTTGTAAAATCAAGTAGAATTTCAGTAAGGACGATCTGACTCTATAGTTAAAATTAAGTTAGGAATGCTAACAAATAGTGGAGTATTAACAATAAAATTATTTGAAATAATGGCAGGAGGGTGGACTGTCAATAATGCTGTTTTGCTTGATCCATAATAGACCAGATATTTCATTTGAGTAGATATAGTTTGTTATCATTAACAGAAGTGAAATATGTGACATTTATAATTTGAGGGAGGTCATTTTCAATAATGTTACCATAAGACCAAGTAGTAACTGTTGCGTTAAAATTTAAAATAGGTTCTAGTGAATTAAAAGAATATTCTGAACATAGAGTGAATAGATTCTGTTTCTTCGATACTGATTTAGGATTATAGTTAAGAACTATATTATTGATATAGTATTGAATAGTAACCTTGTTGAAAACAAAACGTGATCTTATAGCTTTCTAATAATGACTTGACCAGGATATGATAGATTATAATAATTATGATCCAGTGGTATCCATAGGGCTATTAATAGAGATTTTTCTCACTATTAGCAGTAGAAGTAGTAATGTAGTCTTAGGGAGTAAAATCATCAAGACAAAATTCAGATTTGAGACAATTCAAGTATATAGAATTCAGGAGGACACATTTTGTAATGTAAGGAACCATCTAAGAATAGCTCTTTTATTTGGAGTACTGGCTTTAAGAGAGAGATCGTAATATTTCATCAAATAATTTCCTTTATTACAAATTGATCAAGAAATAAGACTCTGCATTTTTTAGTAATAGGATCCATTTTTTTTCATAGAATGATAGAGTTGAAAGTGGTGGTACCTCTTTAGATGTAAAAGTCTAAAGCAGATGAAGCAGTTCTTTGCATTAAAAAGGGTGTCTAAAGATAAAGCATAAACATATTACATAAATAATTATCATATTTTAGATTTTTGAGCTGAGAAGACCAACTTGTTATAAGATCATCTGGTAATCAGAAAAGGTTTTAGAGTTATTTGAGATGAATTTTAGTGGTTAAGGTAAGTAGTGATCTTAGAGCATCACTATTGATGATTAAGGTAAAGTGTTGTAATTTAGAATATAATATAATGGAGGCCAAATCATTAAATCTAAAAGATAATTTGTTAAGGATTATGCTATTAGAAATACTTTTATTGAATTTAAGTTTATGTTTTATAAATGTATGAATACGTGAGAAAAGAGTAATACATTCTTTTTGTGAAAAAACAATTAGTTGAAATCAGTATTCAAGTCAAGAAATAAGTATTTGGTTACAGAGATATTTAAATTGTTTATCTGTCATAGGCTTAGTTTTGAGTTTTAAAATAAAATTTATAATTTTGTTTTCTAATTGTTATTTGACAAATTTTTTGTTATAAAAGGCTGAAATCCAGACACTTAAATATCTAATTAATTTATTAGATTTTTTGGTCAATATTGTCATAGGACTGTTCAAATGTTTGTTGTGAAATGAGATGTCACTGGTTGTTGCTTCAGATATAACTATAAAAGATTTCTCTAGATTGACTTATATTGAATTCAAATCGAAAAAAAATTGCGCAATATCAAAAATTTCTTGAAGTTTTATATGATTATCAGTAATCCAGATAGTATTATCTATATAAGCTGAATTAGAAATTGAGGTCGAAATCTTTTTCGTTTCCATATTATTAATGTTTAGTGATCATAAAACATCTAATATATAATCCAAATTGGATTGTTACATTTAGAAGAGAAGAGAATCATAGTATATAACCCACAAAAGTGGAGAAATAACCTTTTCTTGATCAATGCCAACAAGAATATCATAAAAATCTGTATTGCTATATGTGGTAAAAACATGTTTTTTCTATTAAGAAATAAGTTGAAAATTAGTGTAATAAAAGAAACTGAAATTTTTAATCTATATAATGCCTTTTTTAACATGAAAATATTAACACGATCATATGCTTTAGACATATCTTGAAAGAGTATAAAGGTCAAATTTTTGATATTCAGATATTTTCCTTTTAAGACAGTGGAATTCTAAAATATTATTAACAATGTGCAGGGGCTTTAATGTCAATTGATGTAACAATCCAGCAAAGTTGAATCCTTTAATAATCTTGTGTTCAACAAATATAGCTTATAGCCACTAATTCAATAACTTTACAAATGCTTTTCTAACTATTTCAAGTAACGTAATAGGTCTAGTATTGTTGAGTTGACAATTCCATGATTTAGATTTCGGTATAGAATATATATAAGCTAAGTTTCACTGTGTTAAGGTAAACTTATTAATTAAATATACACAGATGATGTTGTATAGGAAGTTTTTGCATCTGGGCCTAGTTTCTTTAATAGCTCATTAGTAATCTTTGATAGTCCTGGAGCTTTGTGATCAGATAAATGTTTAATCAAATCGTTCTATTCGTCAATAAAAGGTAAATCTATAAGAGAATCATAAGCAATATCTGGAATATCTTCGATAGGATTATAGTATTTTTTTCACTTAGGTCAATTTGGAGAAAAATTATCAGTATTTGGATCTATAACATTCTTATTTGTAGAGCCAGCTATAATTTAGAAATGTTTAGCAGTATAAAATTTAATGGCGTCAGGATCTAGAGCTAAATGTTGATTAGACATATTATATCTTACCAGGATTCTATCTAGTACTATAGTTTTCCTATTTCTCTCTAGAAAAGAGTCTATCATTTTTGTAGAAGCATCTTTGAAGTTATCAACATATCTTTGAATGAATTCATGAATCTGATCATTATTTTCTTTTTTACTAATAACCAATTATTTCACTTTTAATGGATTCAAAATTTCATATTTTAGTTCATGTAAATATAATAAAAGCGATTGTTATCATAATGAGCATCTATTGAACTAAAAGAAATAAAATGATCAGCAGCAGTTTTTAAAATGAAATTGTAATCTATCAATAAAATGAGAAAGGAGTTTTGCGGTATATTATTTGTGAAAGAATAAGATAGGGAAAAGATTTTACACTGGTAATAGAGTTTTAAATTTTGTTAATTTGTTTATAGATTGAAGAATTTAAACAAGTATAAAGGGAATTATGATGAGCTGATATGATTATTTTTGAAATATATTTGGAAGCTGATATTATAATAGTTTGAGCGAAAAACTCTTAGGCTTCATTAATATAACTGTTTGAAGTATAAAGATCCTGTATCAAACAATTGTAAAATCTATTACTTTATTTGAGTAATAAATCTGCTTTATCTGAAAAAAGATCACAGTAAATGTATATAGTTTTATCATAAAGAAAAGACTGTTTTATGATTTTGTGTTATTTTGTGTGTAAGGGTATTTCTAGTTGTAATTTTTCCAATATTTAATTTTTCTAAAAAGAGAAAATTAAATATCGAAAAGATTACAACTAGAAATATCTCTCACACTGATAGGCTGAGAATAGTTAAGATAGAAATTCTTTTTATATAATGTGGTAAGCAAGAGATAGTGATCAGTGAAGTAAAGATAACAGGATTTGTTTAGTATATGAAATGAAATGTAGTTGTGTGAAAGGTTAGTAAAGGTAAATATATAGTCTATGTAAGAGGTTGAGTCATAAGAGAAAGAGAAATGAAAAGTAGGGGATAAGTGGATTAGAATGGAGTGAGAGTGTAAATGAAACCAAGGTTAAGAATATTGTGTAGAAAATTCTGCAGCTACTTTTGAAGTTTGGATCTATATCTTCTACTTATACAATAGCGGTCATAAGTATCTAATCACCTGAAATTGTCCAAAATTATTATATAACTACCACTTAAATTTTTCAGAAATATAATATAACACAATACATGATCACTTGTAAATTTATAAGTGTTAATGATACAAAAAAAAAATTTAGATGATTATTAAACTTTCACTTGAAAAATGGAACTTTCTTTAGAGAAATAATATAAAATTATCTTTTTACATGAACACTCAGCTGGTCTAAAGTTTAGTTTTAGATTTATTGTTAAACAGATATGTTGTATTAAGTCTATAGCTATTTATTGGGTTAAAAGATATCATAAAAATCAAGACCTAAGTACTTCAGAAAGACTAGAACAGCTTTAAATAATATTCACAAAATAAGATGATAAGATTGTAAAGATGGCAGAGAAAGAATATAATATAACAACCATTCAAATATAAGAAAAAATGAAAGAAAGAGATATTGGGCTTAGTGTAAAAATAGTAAGATGACGTCTTCATAAGTCTGGAGAAAAGTTTAGTAATGAAATTTCTAAACCTTTACTTAAAGAAGACCATTAAAAGAAAAGGTTGCAATAGGCAAAAAACATAAGAATTTTGATTGAAATCGAGTTGTTTTTATAGATGAGAGTACATTTCAATTATATATATCAAAAAAAAGGTTTGGCAGTTTCCTGGTAGAAAAAAAGTATTTCATTCTATTAAACATTCACCAAAAGTTCATGTTTGGTGATGTTTTTCTGCTTCTGGATTTGGTAAGCTATTTTGCTTTCAGAAGAACCTTAATGCTGAATTTATGTGTACTATTTATGAGCAGGGTCTTCTAACTTCCACCTCTAAACTTTTTGGTGAAGGTAACATATATTAGATCTTACAAGAAGATAATGATCTAAAGCATCAATTAAAAATCGTAAAAAATGAAAGGAAGAAAATGGTATTGAGGTACTTTTTTGATCATCAATATCTCCAGACCAAAACCCTATAGAAAACATTTAGAGGTTAATGAAAATTAATATACAAAAAAAAATAATTCGATCAATTAGAAGGTTAAAGGAGAAACTTATAAAAGAATAGAACTGATTATCAACTATACTTATCGTAAATTTAGTAGTTAGCATGAAAAGGCGTATAGCTACACTTATAGAGTCAGATGGTGACTACACAATGTATTAATTTTAGTTAGTTTATTATGTATTTTTTAAATAAAAAAAATTTTGAATTTACTTACTTGTAACCAGAGTTAGAGGCAGTCAGATACTTATAACCGCTACTGTATCGATATTAAAATTTTCTATCAATATAACGTAAAAATTATGATGTAGACTATCTGTTAATATATTCATTAATTTTTTTTGAACTTGAAGATGATAATAGAAGTCTTGTTTAGTTTGATATGATGCAGGTAAATATACTTGAATAATGCGAAGTTTAAATCTATTTTTGAACTGAAAGTCAAGATATATGATATGATCAAAAAAGGCTTGATTGAAAATATGTATACTCAGATTGTTATGAACTAAAAGTCTGATACCTTGACAATTTTGATTACGATTGGTTGAATAGAAAAAGTATTTGAAAGATTTGTTATAACTATTTTTGTTGAGATAGTGTGCTTGTAGAAGGTTAAGGTGAGTTTCACTTAGACCCAATATGTCTATGTTAAAGTTTGTAAAAAAAGAATCAATATTAATTAGTTTAGATTCTAACAAACAGTTTCTGACATTATATGTTACGAAGGATATGAGATTTGGATTATTAATAATATTTGTGAAGGAGTCATTTGAAAGAAAATTGTTATTAATAGGATTCGTCTAATGCGATCCCATATATTGTTCGTTAGGTATGCATTTATTTAGAAGAAGAGGGAGTGTTTGAAGGATCTGTTAAATATTATTAGTAATGTTTTTAATTTTAGATCAGGATTTAGCAAATTGATTTTCTATATTGGTAACTTTATCTAGAAGTGATGTATATATTTATTATAAAGAAATTGTGAAAGTCTTTTCTAGTGTTTTAGGTGAAAATTCTTGTTGGTCATTAAATTCCATTTCATTATCGTAGACTCCTTTAGTGTGAACTATGTTGTTATATTTTTCTAATTTAGTAATGCAATAGTCAATATCTTCTTGATTTTCTTAGAAAATGATGATTTCATTTTTTGCGATAACTATTTCATCATTGAGGGTTATCAATTTGTTATCAATTTCATCTAAATGTTTTAGAATGTCTTCTAATGCTAACGATATATATAAGTTTTGAGAATTATTTTTAGAAGTATTAGAATTATTTTTTAGAACTTTAGCATACAATCTCTTTTGCTTTTGATGTGATTGTGTATTCGCAGTATAGTTACTGAGATGTTTGTTATTATTATAAGGGGTCTGTAGGTTACAGGTTTAAATCGATTATATAATTTCCTATATGGGTTAGAAGGTCTTTAAGAGGTACAATCTTTGGTTTTATTATCAGTATTACCACACCTTCAACAGTAAGATTTAGCGAAGTTAACCTAAAATAATATGTTAGATTTGAATTTATATTGAGATTTAGTTGCAGAGTCATATTCGTCTTGATTGTCAAAATTGATGTATGCGTAAGAGCGGTTATGATATTAAAGATCTCTTAGTATAAAATATGATTTTGCTTTAATAGAATCAAGAAAGATTGATAAGTCCCATTGTGTCATATTGAATGATAAGCTAGTTAATTTTAATTTAAATTGTTGTCTTAAGATTAGTTACATAACATCAAGGTCAGTGAGTTCAATATAAACTGTAAAATCTAATAAAAGTAAAGATCATACTTCATTGTAAAAGGATTTTATAGCGTCAGATAATTCGTAAACTATGAATGCAATTTGTTAGGGTTCTCTGGTAATCATTAAAAATCTGGCAATAGTGTCACATTGTTAAAAAAATTTTATACTACATTTGATTTAACAAATAAGAAAATATCATTGACTTTAATGTATCTTTTTTTTCAGCATCTAGTCATTGTTTCTTTGCAGACAAATCAGCAATCAAAAACACAAGGTTGTATTGCGTCTCCTAAACTTTTATTACTGCATATGGAAGTGTTTCTAGGAAAATCAGGTTCTGAGAAATTTTGACTAAAATTAAGAGCTTAATACATTTTGATCTAATAACATCAAAAACTAAAATGCAATAAAAATTTCAATTTTGCTAAAAATTCTCAGAACCTGATTTTCTTAGCAATCAACCCATATGTTAGTTGATCAATAATATGAAAATATACAAAGAACTTTTTAAATTTGGAGTTGTACAATGCTTCTTAATAATCAGAAAAGTTAAAAAACAGTTTGTTGATGAAATTCTATTTATTAGTGATAGATTTACCAGTAATATCTGTAGCATCATCGGATGCAAAAAAATGCATTAGTGAAGTAATAATATTGAAGAAAGTATCTTTCACATTAGAGTCATGTGATTAGTTAGGTTCGTTTACATTGCTTTCAACTTGGTTAGCCCAAGAGAGTTATTTATTTTTCCTTTGTTAGTAGTAGAAGTGGTTGGGAGTAAGGTGGTATTATCTATTATATTTTTTGCATGTCTAGAGTCATTAGTGTTAACGTCTTAAGACGAGGAGAGTGGAATATTTTTTTTTATCTATTTCTATTTCATAGACTTCTGAGTCTTCAAAGACAAAGCCTGCCTTGGAAGTGAAAGAAGTGGTCTGTGTAATAACTATCATTTATTGGGTATTATTAGTTTTTTAGTTAATATAAGAATACTATCAAGTATAAAAGTTTCAGTTTTTTATCTTTTTATAGTTTTAGTAATATTATTGTTATTCTTGTTCTTTTCATTATCATTAGAAGATAGAATATTAATTTCTTTATTGTTATCTGAAGAGTTTAGGACAATTTTGTTATAAGGTTCAGGTTTTTTTTCGTATGTACTTTGTCTTCTAGTTATTGGAGATATTTGATCGAAAAGATCTGTGAAAAGTGTTTATTTTCTTGTAATTATTAGATAATAAGTTATTTTAAAAAATTGAAAAATTGAAAAATTAATATATATTAATAATTATTAATTTTGAAAATTTAAAAATACTATTATTAGATAAATCTTAATATGATAAATTTAATAAATTTTATTTTAACTTTTTATAATCACTAAATATTAAAATATTATAATTTTTCTATAATATTTTATAGTCAATTTATACTTACACTTTAAGGGATATAAAATTTGTAAAACTCAGATTTTTAATAAATAATGCAAAAAATCAACCTTTATTATTTTGAATAATTTAATTTTTTTTCAATAAATTTTCTTATTTATCTGAACAAAAAATGTAAAATATTCTTAAATTTAATTCTTTATTATAAAAAGTAGATAAAGAAACTAAGTAGTTAAATAGACAAAATAATAATTTTTTTTTAACAATTATCAATTTTATAATTAAAAAAAATCCTAAAAAATTAATAATTGAATTTATTAATGATTTTTTAAAGTTATACTTATGATATTATTATTTGACCTAATGTTAATTTTAAGAATTTTAATAATATAATCATATAATTATAATAAATCATAAAATAATTTAATATTTATTTAAAATTTAGTATTATTAATTATATTAATTATGATATTATTTTTTTGTAAATGTAAATTAAAAATAATAAATATAAAAATAATAACCTAATAAAATATTGTAATAAAAAATAATTAATTGAAAATTAGTTAAATTAACAAAATATACATAATTAAAAGTTATATTATAATATCACATTAGATGATAAAGATGGTAAAGTAAATTAAATGTAAGTTATATGAAAGATCTAAGAAATATTAGAACTTTTTCTATTATAAATTAATCTATATTATTAATTAATTTTTATTATTAATCAAATTATTTTATTTTATTTTATTTTAATTATTAGACAAATATAATTGTAACATCATATTATGTAACTTATTTATAATAACTTCAATTTTATCTAATCAAAATTTAATATCAGATGATATATTAATAATTTAGCAAATCAAAATAAAAAATCCCTACTTGTAGCTACAGATTCTTCAAGGCTTAAATCGTTTAAAGGTAAGTCTTATGAAAAAAAATAATTTTTTTATTTATCTATTTTTTTTTTAATCAATTAAATTAAACTAATAATTAAATCATTTACCTTCTTGTAGCTATGGATTTTTTAAGACTTGAATTATTCAAAGGTAAGCCTATAAAAAAAATATTTTTTTTTTATTTATCTATTTTTTTTTAATCAATTAAATTAAACTAATAATTAAATTACTTACCTTATTATAGTTACAGATTCTTTAAGGTTTAGATCATTCAGAGGTAAGTCCTATGAAAAAGAATTTATTAATATTAAATATTCTTTAAAAAGAAGTTAATTAACTAATTACTATTACTTATCTTTATGTAAATACTGAAAAATTAGAATGATTATCTTTGGTAATATCATAATCACCAAAGATAGAATAATTAGTTTTTTGTATAATATAAATAAATTAAAAATATAGTATTGTAAATAAAGGATTATTTTGATATAAAAAAATATCAATATTTCATTAATGTTATAAATTTATACATATAATAATCTAAAATGAAATAAAAAAAAGTTATAAATATTGTATGTAAATTGAATTAAATTATAATACTAGAAGGACTATTATAATAAGTCTTCTTTGATATTAATAGTAAATATAGTATTGCAAAATTTGTGACATGCAGAACTTGTAACATAAAACTTATAATATACGAAACTTACGATATGTAAATCTGTGACATATAGACTTACAGTATATAAATATTAAACTTTTGTATATTATAAATTTTGTTTATTTACAAATATAAATACACAGCATTCTTAATTAATGAAACTTATATTCATACAATATGTCTCCAAAGAAAATTACACTTACTGATGTCTAAAAATACAAATTATATCTTTATGCTTATGATAATAAAAGAACTCAAGTTTAATATGTATATTAGATTAAAGAAAAATGGAAAGTTAAATTCATAAATCTACTGTTATAAGAATTTTACAAAGTAGTAACAAAAGACTTATCAGTGAAGTTGCTAATCTAGAAGCAAAAAGACACCAGTCTATTACTGTTCTAAAACTTAAACTAACATTTAAAGAATTTATGCTATGTTACTAGCATCAAATTATATTAAGTGATACTATGCTAATTGAAAAGGTTAAGTTGCTTGCTAGTGGATTAGGAGTTCCAGAAGACATATTGTAATTTTCTTCCAGTTGGCTTCATAATCTTAAAGATTGTAATGGAATTTATCAGGAGAAATTTCATTAAGAAGCTGATTCTGCTAACAAAGTTACTATTATTGAAAATTTATCATTACAGAGGGCCGCCAAAAGTCTCTGAACACCACTTTTTAGGTGCGATTCAATATCGGCAATTTCATGTGATTTAGAAATACTGCGGTCATATGACATTTCGAACCTTGTTTACATAATTCGTACTTTAAAATGCATTTCCAAATGGTGATGGTTTTCAGGAGGATAATGTTCGGCCCTACAAATTGAAGCAGGCGAAGAATTTTCATGTAGAAAATGACCTGCACGTTCTTTTATAACCCGCTCAAAGTCCAGACTTCAACTCAATCAAAAATATGTGGGCAGATGTCAAGAAAAGCATCCGAGAAAGGAAAAAAATGCCTTCTTACATTGCTGAACTAGAGCGGCATATTAAGAAGTCATGGAAAGAAATTTCCATACATACTATCAAAAATTTGGTCGATAGTATGCCACAACGAATTCGGGCTGTAATTGAAGCAAATGGAGGCCCAACCAAGTACTAATTAATTAGTACGAAATTTATTTATATGTCATTTTTAATAAATATTTAATAAATTTTTTAATTAAATTTTAAAAATTTTAAATGTTTTATTGAGCCAAAAAGCGTTTGGAGACTTTTGGCGGCCCTCTGTATTACATGAAAAATATGCAAATTATTCTTTTGAAAGAATATATAATATGAATGAAACTGAGCTCTTTTACTAATTAAAACCAGATTGAACCTTAAATACAAACGTCTTTCTAGACGTAAAAAAAAATAAAGAACATATTAACATTACATTGTATACAAATTCAGATAGATCATATAAATTAAAACTATTGATAATTAAATAATATGCAAAATCATGATACTTTAAGAATATAAATATTTTAAACCTACCAATAATTTATTAACATAATTCTAAAGCTTAGATATTATTAACTATTTTTCAAGGGTGACTTCAAAATTTTGACTTACAAATGTCTAAAAAAATATAATAATCAGCGTGTATTATTATTTTTTGATAATTGTCCATGTTATAAAATAAAAGAATTAGTTCTTTTACATGTTGATATTATTTTTTTACCTTCAAATACAATATTAAAACTTCAACCAATGTATACTGGAATTATTATATTATTTAAAAATAATTATTGTTATCATTAAATTCAATGGATGTTAAAACAAGTTAAAACTGGTAAATTTATACAAAATTTGAAAATAGATATTTTAAATATTCTATTTAAGTCTAGGATAAAGTTAAAACTAAAACAATTTGTAATTGTTGGTATTATACTAAAATTTTTTCTATTAATGAAAATATTAAAAAAAATATTAAAAATTTAGAAAATATTCAAGAAAATGATTTACTAATTAAAGAACTTTCTGAAGAACTTGAAGCTCTTAATTTTTCTGATGATATAAAAGTAAAAGAATTTCTAAATCTCCTTGACAAAAATATTATCTATAAAATTTTAGATGATAATGATATTATTACAGAACTTGTAGATACTGTAAATTTAAAAAAAAAACTGATGAAAGTTTAAATGAAGATGATAATAGTATCAAAATTGAACCTGTTAGTATAAGTATAGTATCAAATAGTTTAGAGAATATATATGCATTTTTACTTCAATAAGAAGGTGGTATTGAATATTTTAAGTCAATAAATACTTTAGAAAAATTTATTAAAGAAAAAAAGAAAAGTTTAATGAAACAAACTACTCTAGAAAATTTTTTTAATAAATAGAAAAATATATTATTTAATATAACTCAAAAATTAAAATCCTTTGGGTAAATCTAACTAATTTTATTTATTATACTAATATAAGATCTCTGATATATATAAATAAAATAAAAGTATAATTATTATATTATAAAAATTTGTTAAAATGTATATTTTTTATTAATACACACCCTCTCTAAATACATTTTTTTACTCAGTTCCAAAGGTGTGTATTTAAAGAGGTCTGACTGTACAAAAAAAATTTCAAAAAAAATTCTAAGTAAAAATATTCTCTTAATTATTATAAAGATTATCCAACTAAAATTAATATTTATTCTTTTCATAAATTCTTATAAATAGCTACTTTTTTAATGACACCTTCCTTTGATAATAATTTTTAAATTCAAGTATATTTATTCTTTATTAAAGTTAATCTACACAGGTATCTTGATCAGATATAAGATATGCTAACCTATCTGCTATGAATAATCTTTTTCTTTTTTTATTTTGTATTTGAGTTTGTAAGATCACAAACTGTTCATGAACTTTATTTTTTGCTAAAATAAAAAGTTTTTATATATTCAACTTTTTTTTAAAAATCATTTTTTAAGTGATTGTTTGAAGGCATTTCTTTTGATAAAATTTATTATTAAAAAAGAAAGTTTTAATTAAGATTTTGAATAGTTAGATTAGTACACAAAAATCATATTTATAAGAAATAATTTATCACGTAATCCTAATTAAAAAATTATTTAAAATTAAAGTATTTATATATGATTATAAATCTCATAATTCTAAAAATTAACAAATTATAGCCTTATATAAAGTTAAAAAATCTTATATTTGTAAGGTTAATTGCAGATAATATAAATATTATATACTCTTTTTTGATAGGTATAGATATTTGCTGAAACCTTCTTAAAATAATTTTATCATATCCTTTTCTATGTTTTTAATATAGTTTTGACAGTTTTAGCTTTCGTCATATTTAGAGTTCCGAATGAGTCAAGTCGAGTTGAGTTTAAAGATCAACTCGACTCGACTCTCTTTTTTTGAATCAAGTCGAGTCAAATTTATTTTATAAAATCTTTCAATTTGATTTGATTTGAGTTATACAAATTTTAAACTCGACTCAATTTGACTCGACTCGATTTTAACTCGATTCGACTTTGAAAAAAATAATA
>CAJVPP010002789.1:0-13507 GCA_910592005.1 Funneliformis mosseae
TTTTACAGCATGTGAAGTAGCAGCTTTAATATCTAGTAAAATTAAAAAATATTGGTTAATTATGGATAATTCTTCAATAATCTCAGCAATTTTAGATACTTAAAGTAAACTTTCTTTTTTTTCAGAAGAATCAAAACCAAGTGCTTGTGCTCAAATTCAATCTATATTTGAACTCTATAAAGAATAATCTTACTTATCTACAAATTTAGTTCCATCTATCCTGTTAAAAAGAATTGCCAATATTTTATATAACTTTAACAAAATATAACACCTATAAATGAAATTTCTACTCTGGTATTAGAGACAGAAACAGAATTAAATCATTATCTTAAACTACCAATTAATAAAGAAACCGAACCTTTCTTATGGTGGCAAGCTTATTCAAATAAATTTCTAGTTTTGAGTAATATACTCGAGATTATCTAATAATACAAGCTATAAGTGTCATGTCAGAGTAAGCATTTTCAATTGCAGAAAATGTGATTACAAAAAATAAAAATCATTTACTACCAGAAACATCAAGAGCTTGTTTGTATGTGAAGAATTAGATGGATAAAAATTTAGTAAATTAGTAAAGCAGTTGTAATGAAATATAATAATAATGAATAAATAAAAATTTTTGGCAATTATATTAAATATAAAAAATTTTTATATTAACACAAGCATTTCTAATATACATTATTTTTTGTAGAACATGACATTTCCGCTAATGCGATATAATTAATAGCCCGAACCAAATATGCTTTATTCAATTCTATAATTAAAATTGCGCCAATCTTATATTAATTAATTACCTGAACAATAATTTGAATAATGATCTTGATCTATTTTATATAATTTTAAATTTTTAATTTTATATTTGTTAATTTATTTTAATTTATTTAAATTAGTTTAAATTTATCAAAGTCGA
Source organism: Funneliformis mosseae (assembly GCA_910592005.1). Classification (NCBI taxonomy): domain Eukaryota; kingdom Fungi; phylum Glomeromycota; class Glomeromycetes; order Glomerales; family Glomeraceae; genus Funneliformis; species Funneliformis mosseae. Next base: position 911 of record CAJVPP010002789.1, read on the forward strand.
CTCAGTCAGTTTGGTTCTGAATGCCACTCAAAACTGGTTATCTAGAGTTACTTGATCAGTTCGACTTGCTTCAACTTGCAAAATCAGAATGGAACTAATAGAGTCGTTCCCATCCCTATTAGTAGTGAGACTTAAAGAAAATACAGAGATATTTATACATGTTAGATAAATAATAAAATAAACTAAACTAAATATATTAAAGGAAATAAAGTTGCCATTTTGCTAGGCAATAAAGTTACTATGTCAATAAAATTACCAGATCTGTAAACAACTAAATAGACATCTATAATCTATGTAATTATCAAGAGTAATAAAATTGATATCTAAAAATTTACATAATTGATTGATTATAATAAAATATATAAAATGATCTTCATAAAAAATCTAAATAGTAATAAAATTGACTTCATATTCTACCAATTAAATCTATCTAAAATTTTACCTATTACAACACATATGATAAATAATAGATCAATCAAAAAATCAGTATAATAGTATCCAATCAGAATATAGGAGTTAAAATAGTAAAACTAAATAATTCTGAAATACTATTCTTAACTTTAAATTTTAATCTTAAAAATATAATCAAATTTTAATTTTTAAACTTGTTTTAATTATTTTAATTATTTTTTTTAATATTTTTAAATTTTTATTTTATTTATTTATTTTTTTAATTTTAAATTTTATATTTTTAATTTTATTTTTTAATATTTCAGTTAATTTTTTAATATTTTAAATAATTTAAGTATTTTTTTTTAATATTCATAAATTTTTATTTTTATAATTGTGAGTTTTTTTACTTAATTATTTTTCAAATTCAACATTTTTAATTTAATTAATAACTTTTTTTATACCGTTACAATTTAATTAAATATATTTTAATTATATTTATTTTTATTTAATTTGCATATATTCCTTTTTATTTAATTTAAATAATTATTTTTATTTTTTTGCTTTAATTTATTATAGGTATTCTCAAGTATCTAATTTAATAAAATTAGTTAAAATTTGATTTAAAAATCAAATTAAGTTATTATTTAGATAAATAAAATAAACTATTTTTATTTCAAATTTATTATTAATAGATAAAAGTATTTTCATTACTATAGCTTAAAAAATTATTCATTTATTCTTTTAAATTAAATATGATATTATTAATGTATGATTTTGCTAAATTATAACTGTTAAATGAAATATTCAAGTGATGATTCTTTTAAAGTTTACGTAGTAAATCTAATATAACTTATATATTAATTTAAAGATTCTGATAGTTTACAGTAAAACGTATGTGATTTTTAATTAACAGTATCTCAGTACTTTAAGATTATAATAATAAGTTTATTTAATTATAAGAAAATAATAAAATAAAATAAAATAAGAAATAAAAAAAAATAAGAAAACTAAAAGGGAAATATAATATGAGAGTTAGGTCAATTACTTCTAAAGAAAACTACTACTAAATGTATAACTAAAAAGTAACTAAAAGTTAAATTGAGCTGACTTAACTATTTTACATAATTTTAGCATTTTATTTTTATATAAATTTTATTACATAGATAGATATAAAAGATATATTTAATATGTTTAATATATAAAATATATTTAATATATCAGATATATATCTACTATGTTTATCATATCAGATAAGTCAGATATATTGTATATTAGGCAATATTAGATATGTTTGACATTTCACAGTCTTTGTATCACATATATTAATTTAATTCAGTTATAGTATATATATGAGTATCATTTTAATCACTAGCCAATTACATTAAGAAAGATGTTTAAAAACTCCTTTAATTTATTTCTAATATAAGTTTTTAAATCGATCTTAGCTATACCATACATTTTATATGCATAAAATTGATAATATTTGATTAATTAAAATTAAATATTAGAGACATATCTTGAGAAATGACAATCATGATTTTATTAATTCTAATTTTTACATAAATTAATAATTATAGTAAGGCTAATTTTTTTATTTGTTTCTTAGTAAATTTATAAACTTATTTTGAATTTAAGCAAATTTACTTTTAAATAGATATTTTTCCTATATTTTATTATATTTAGTCTTAGTAAAAGTTAGATTAGACCTGCATTTATTGATTCAACTCAAATTTAGAAATCAAATAGGATTATTATATTATTGATCTATGATTTACATATGGTCTATTAGAAATAATTTTATTAGTTCAGAGTGTAACGAAAGACTATATACTTCTATGCAAGATAGTTATAAATATAGTCACGTGGCAATATCCAGTTGTCCGCATGCGTGATTTTTGATTGGTTGATTTTGTATCTGCATATTTATATGAAATAAAAAAAACTCTGGACTTTATAACATTTTTCATTTCCTAGTAATACATTACAAATAACTATTATGAAATAACACTTTAATGATTTTTTATATATAAAAATATTATTTATTAAACTTTTTGCTAATTTTTATTTTAAAATATTTTTTTTTATATTTACAAATTTTTTTTATAATTATGATTTTAATTTTAATTTTTATTAATTATTTTCTAATTTATTTTTTTAATTTATTTTTTTTATATTATATTTTAATATTAATTTAATTTTATTTTGTTTATTGATATTTTTATTTATTTTAATTTTATTTTTTAGATGTATTTTTATTTTAATTTTGAATTTTTTTAATATTCTGAGATGTTTTAATTTTAATATATAGCTATTTTAATATTATTTTATCTCTTATTTTTTTAATTTATTTGCAAATCTATAAATAAACTGATATATCTAATTAAAATGCTAGTTAGAATAATCCAAATTGGCTAAAATTAAATAGCTGAACTTAGACTAACTTTAATACTATTTATAACTGATTAATCATATTTTTCAATCTTCTAAATTTAAAATTAATTTAAAGCTTAATTTAATTATAAATCAACTTAAAATTAATCTTAATCTAGCATAAATTCAGAATTAAATTAACTATAAATCAGTTTAAATATCACTAAAATAACTTCAATTAAATAAGTAATTTAATAATTCAAAACTTTAAGATAACAAATCATGAGATTATTTATTATGATTACTATGGTTAATAATAATACTAATTTTTAAGTAATATAAACCTTATTTAATATTTAATATAAAAAAATAAAACTTATATAGTTAGAATAATAAGAACCTGTAAAATCTTTTAAAATTTTAAAAGCCTTTTTTATTTAAAAATATTTTAAAAAGACTCATAAAGTTATGAATAAGCTTTTTTATGAATAAGCAAATAGAATTTTATTAGTTTTTTTTTACTGACATTAATTTATCAAAAGAACTTATAATATCAGATATTTATACTTAACAAAATATGTGTGTTTTTGATATATTTTTTAATGATTTTGTTTTGTAATACTTTTATAATAATATTATTATTTTGTAAAATTTAAAATGTTATTTATAAATTTGTAATACATTTTGTTATTAATTACAAATATATTATAAAACAGTAATAGCAAGTGACCCAAATGACCTTAAATGACTCAAATGACTGGTCATATATTATTTGGATTATTTCAACATTAAATGACAAATGTCTAGATCATTCAAAAATTATATCATGTGATCTCAATAATTCTGGCTAAAATAATTATGTTTTGAACGTTTTCATAAATATTTCACATGATATAAATTTGTAATTCTGGTCAGAATATAAAATTTAGCCTGTATTACATTTAAATAATCAAATGATAAAACTTTTCGTTTCCAAGAAAATTTTCCTATCGGGAATTGTAGGGATGGATCAGCCTGGTAAGACCGGACTTAAACCGGTTAATGGACCTTTGGCCCATATTTTGAGGACCGGTCCTTTATTATTTATAGCATATATTATAAACTAGGCTAACAGGAACTGTTGTGTTTCTGGAGCTAAAGAACTTTAAAAATGCAATAAAAAGTCTAATTGACAAAATCACGTGCCTGACAGACTGACATGTCGATCTAAAAAGGTTAGTACTGGCAAACACGACCAATTTATAAAATACTAAAATAAATTGTTTTTATTATAAAATATTACAAAATTTGTGTTGGAACGGATTGGTCCATAAGTCAGTTTTTCCAAATACTTTACTGGAACGAAATAAAAGAATCGAAAAGGAGAAATAACGAGATTAAGAAGGCGCAATAATAGTTTCATAAGCTATTATTATTATTATTATTATTATACTTTTTGTAGCTATTAAATTTATACAATTATTTTATTAAAATTGAATGTATATATCAGGTGAACTTTTTTTTTCTAATATGGGACCTTTGCAATAGAAAAGGGGAAACTGCCGGAAAATTCAATAATTTTTAGGTCGAAATGAGTTCATACTTAGCATTAACTCATTTTTTAGTTTTTCCAGCCTTTTCCCCTTTTCTATTGCAAAGGTCCCATATGTTCTAAACCGATCCTTGGACCAGTCTTATAAATCGGTCTGGTTCGAGAAGGAAACAAATCTTGGACCAGACCGGACTGGTAGGACCGAATGGTACAAGATCGATCTTAGGACCGGTCCAGTCCAAGGTCTCTCATTAATATTTACAAACTTATTTTTATAATTGAATATAATTCCGGCCGAAATCTTCATAATTCCGCTTGTAAATCGCTTTTGATAATTACAGTTAGTCTTTTTAACGATCATTTGCCAGTGCCAGGATGTCAAGGTGCCAGGCTGGCTTAATTATTATTATTATTTTTTTATATGTATACTAAGCTGAAAATCCTAAAACACCTCAATATCCACGCTCGCCCTTGTGATATTTCTTTGATCTACATTCCTTCAAATCCTCCTTTTTACACCTTCGCTATAATTTCTATTTCGCCGTTTTAACTTTATAATTTTGCATTTGTAATTTTGTTAATCGTTTTATTTTTAATTTCCGATTTTTATTAGTAGTTTATTATTCAATGTTTATGTAATTATTCGTATTTGCGCAGTTTTAATTAAATAGAATTTTTATTACTTGGCATTTACATAGTTTAATATATTGAAGTGTGGATCGCGACGTTGAGGCAACACTGATTAATTTGATATTATTAAGTAAATACTTGTCACAATTACTTCATTTTTATTCAATAATTATTAATTAATATTCTCTGCCTACATTACAAAATTGTTTATAAATACATAAACGAAAGAACTGAATACAACCGTATCATTTAAATCAGGTATAATAAATAAATGAAAAAAATGAAAAAATGAAAACTAAAACTAAAATAAAAGATACATTCCATGCTTATTTCGAAATACTATAAGCCAACTAAAAAATATAAAGAATATATTTGCTACGGCCGTAGTGATAAACCCACCTAAACAAGGGGGCGCAGCTAATGAACGATCTTTCCAAAAATCTGGCCCGAGCGATCACCTGATCGACGCCTTTATCTAAAAGTAGTAAGAAAAAAAAATTGAACAATTAAATTTTTTACCTTTATTCTCGAGGATAATATTTTATTAAACACAAGAAAATAAATGAGTTTCAGGCAAGATGAATCGTTTATCAGCAAAGTTATACATATAAATTTGAGTCACATCTAATGCGATTCGTTATGATGTTTATTCAAAAGTTGTTGACTTCAATATAACTTTAACTTGAACAGGATCAAACTTTACGCATCTGAAGATAATAAAGCTCTGAACAATTCAAAATTTTTTAGTTTAAGAACATTGATAATGCTTACAAGGAAAATTTTCGAATTCGTTTCTTCAAAAATATTCCAGCGGCGGTAACAAACATTAGAATGAGTGAATAATAGAATATTGTTACCTAAGTGCCACATTATATATAGAAATGTTTTTTATAAATACTTAATTTTATATTCTAAGGTAATTCTTATAATGATGACCATTAATTTATTTTTATTTTGTTACAAGATTGAAATTGTTAAAAGATCCGGATATTTTACTAGGCATAATAAACTTTCCTAATTTATAAATCCGGGTATAATTCAATTTTAATCTTGAAAGATTGTACAAGATCCGGCTAATCCGATTAAAATATTCGTTAACCGGCTAATTAACCTGGTACTATTGATATCTCTCTAATTCTCATCTAACTTTGATAGATTGGAGTAAAAGTAAATCAGTCACTAACCTTGTAGATATCTGATTTGAATCGGTCAGAGGTAAGTCCTATAACTAATTATGTTAAATATTTTCTTTTCATTTTTTTGAAAAAGAATATAACTACAATTACTTACCTTTTCTAGATACCTGATTCTTCATGTATTGGATCGTTCGAGATAGCCCTAAAAAAAGTATTATACCCTATTATATCATAACCAACTTTATAATATCCTACCATATAACATACCCGGTATCTTACAAAGTACCCACGAATATTATTCAACTTATAAAACAGGTTATTGTATAATACCAGGTATTATATGCAGTGCTAGACGGTAACTTTTTCGACTAATAAGTCAATCAAAGCATTTTAAACGAGTTGACCGACCATAATAGGTTTCTATATATTATCAGTAATAATCCTTTAGTTATTCAAATAATAGTTTAAAATATTTTAAAAAGGTTAGTGCATTTCTTAAATTTGACGCATAAGTTGGCAGTTGTTTATTCAACTATTTTCATCTCTTATAATATACAATTTTATAGCCTTTTCTTTTATTATTAAAAATATGGTCTTCCTTCAGAAAACATTAATTATCTATATCTATGTTGTTCTTCACGTTATCAGATACTCTGGAATAATGGAAATCTCTAATGAACCTTTTCGTGTTGAAAACCTTGCTGTAGCACTGATATTGGCACTTCAAATACTCCACCCATGACCTTCAAATGGCCTCAAGAATTATTAGTCAAATATATCTGTTTTATCTGGCTGGGTAATATTATATTCTAATTAGCAAATCAAAATTTCTCCAATTGCGCAAATTTCCCCAGCTTTACTTGTGGAGAAATAAAAGCAAGCCTCCAAGGTGTAATAATGAAATTCAATTGTTGATTACATATAATACAGCATAATGTCATCAGGTAAAAAGGTGTAATTAACAAAAATTTTAGTACAAATACATTTAGATGGAGGGTATAACTCAGGTGATGAAGACAAACTCTTGGTGATTAATGAAAATCGCTCGTTGGGTTATTAATACGGACTGCTAAGCAATATCTTTATCTTCCGCATAAATCTCTAAAAGAATATCTTAAGGTTTGTGAATTTTTTAGTTATGAATCCATTACTAAATATCGAAATAAATGCTTGGTAAACTTGCAGAACATTTATATATACAATTTATCGTTTCAAGTACAGTTCAAACGGTCAATTATTCCAACTTCCTCCAGAAAAAGTTTATGAATGAAATGTTTTCTAAAATTCTTAAGGGAAATTAAATGTACTTGACAAATGCGTCAGTTGATCCATTGTTACATTAACAAAGGTGAATTTAGAAAATTTATTTGATGATTTAGAACGTGGAAATATGCTATTTGCTAAAAATTTCCAATTAAAACACTTGTATTAATTCACCTACAGGATTGGAGTTGAAGTTTGGCTAAAGATCTAAAAATGACTTTAATTGTGAAAACAGCAATACTTGCATTTGATGAATTCGAAGAATTCTACAAGTCTAATATTAAACATATTTCATTTATAATTTTATTACTATTTAACCACATTTAAAAACCTTTCATTAATCTAAATTTCAATTAACTTCAGTTTTGAAAAAAGAGAATTTTGCCAAAATAAATTATTCCATTGAGAAAATTCTGCGCCACTATTTGAAATTTTTTTACTAAATGTTTTGAATAAGTGAAAAAGCAAGCTATACCAATATTCGTTAATTTTGCAAATAAAGAATTAAATAAAATATAATGTAATGTAATGTAAATGCAGACTATTATTTATTATTATATCAAAAGTCTCCAATAACGATTTAATTAATTGTCAATGGCTGAATGTAGACATCAAAATAGATTTAATCAATTGTCGTACAAGGATGGATAGATATAACTATTGTGAATTAATTATTTGTCGCACAAGATCGGGATAAACAAATTTGCCTTTTTTTTAAAAAAAAGCAACTCTCATTTGGCGTCTTTCAAGTTCTTATTAAGGAAACATATCAAAGGCTTGAATAAACAAGATTCAGTTTTGCATCTAGATTTTCTTATTGGCCTAATCTACATAATAATGATTAGATATTCTGTTCCAAAAAAAAATTAAAGGAATTGTTGATATTTTAAACTCATAAAAGAACAATATTAAGGAATAGCAACAATCATTAAAAATAATTATTATTGAAAATAGATTATCTTGCCGTCTACCATTAAATAGGTTAGGTTAGATTATAATATTGTAAACCGCAAATAAATAAATAAATAAATATATTTAAAAAAAATAAATAAATAAAATGTCAAATAAAATTAAATTAATCTAAAGTTTAATCTGAAACTGATAAAGCAGGAGAATCTAAGTTTAATCGAAACTTGTTATTAGCTCCTAGAATAATAAAGCATGGCATGGAAATTAACAAAGTCTCAATTTGATCTAACTAAATGATTCCAGCTTTCTTAATTTGCTATATCGAAAACATTTATGATGATGTTAGTACAATGTTACCATAAATAGTGCTCCTATTAGCCGATCGAGTAGACCCGGGTTGACCCGGGTGACCCGGATGATCAGCGAACTGATTTAAACATTAATATAAATTGACGCGCTAGGCTTTTTTGTTTGTTTCAAGTTACGCGTCTTTAATTTGTAACAATGAGTGAACCTATCGACGTTACCGATAGTACTAATTCTTCTAGGCGGAGTGAACAATTACAGGTAAAGTAAAATAAATTATTGATTATTAAACATTAATACATTTTTTTATAAAGCAACAAGTGTTCCAGTAGATCGAGTTTTTCTGATATCAACCAAAAGATATGGTCTTAAAGATAATACAATTCGTGTGTATGTGCTTGAAACTCTGATGAAAAAACAAGAATTAGGTTTAATCTCACAAAAAAATAAAATAATAAATTTCAAAAGTAATATAAACTTTATATGTCACTTTTTTTATTTTCGGCCTTAATATATTACCCTTGAAAACAATCATCGGTTCGAATCAAATCCGAGACGAACAATGATTGGGTCGAGTCGAATTCGGGTTTGTAATTATTAACGGGTTCTGACTCTTACGGAGCACTAGGAATGCATCAAAAAATTTTTTTATAATTACGATTTACATGCTTCGCCAGAATAACGTTAAAATTTGATAAATTTTTATCATAATAGTTTATGAAAACCTATACATACAGTGAAATAGATTATTATTATAGTTGCTTTATAATAAATGTCATACTAAATTTTATTTAATCATTTTATTTATATTAGTTGACATAAAAACTTGGATAAAAGAAAACTTAAATATTCATTTGAAATCGCGAATAACAAACGTGACTTTAAATTCGCGATTTTTACAACTGTGGTCATTTCTATATGAATTTATATAATACCTTTTCTAAAATTTATTTTATTTTTCATTCGATAAATCATTTCCAACTTTTTTTCCCTAATCATTAACAGTTCGTGGTATCTTTGAAATGTTCCATTACTGCTGTCTCGTCCTTGTTCTTTAACCTTGCAAGTCATTATTATTAAATAGTCAAAGCATGGGAAATTACATCTTTACTATATAAATTGTATTAATTTTGTAAGGAATTAGCTTCAAATTTTTATTGTACTTTGTAAAATTAAATGTTAAAATAATCTTCTCATGTTGTTCTATCATTTTATCGGTTTAAATTTTATATTAAAAATTTTAAAATCATGATTTATTTGTGATTCATAGGTGATAGCCATCTAACTTTATAAACGTCAATTTCAATCATTGTAATAACGACATTTTAAAAATTCTTTTCTCTTTACTATATTTATATGAGAATGCAAGATCTTTATACATTCCCATTTGCTGCAGCTTTTTTGATACCAATAAAGGATTTTCTAAATATTTAATTGTGTTATTATTTGTCCACCGCTACGCAATGTTCGAAATCGAATTTTTGCTAACATTCTATGTTTTTACATTATATTTATTTAGAAAATTATATGGCATAATTTGAAATATTTAAATAATTGAAATTAAAAATTAAAAATAATAATAAGCTATTTAAAAAATACTTTAAAGACGTATAAATCAAAATTGTAAGTTCATGCTTGTCAATAAAATGAATGATAGAATTCTATTAAAATTGCAGCAAATTGAAGTTGAATTGATTCTTTTTAGGAGACATTTAATTTACAATTTGCAATAATTGCATTATATATTTCCTGCAGTGCAGTCCCTAACAACAACACATACTTCGTAAAATTCCACCATTTGTTCCGTTTAAGATCTTTATATAATTTGTTAACTTTTTAATTAGTTTCCAGGTGAACCGTGACTAAAACTATAAAAGGTAGAATGACTGTCTCTAACCTTATTCTTTAAACAGGTTGTCTATGTATATTATAAATAGTCTGTATTTGCCATGCCGACCGGTTTAACTAATGGATTTCAGAAAAAGCAAAGTCATTAAAAATTGGAGAAAAATATAATTAAAAAATTCAAGTACCCTTTTTTTTTCACAGCCTTACCTAATAATTCAGAAAATGGTGTTTGTTGTTAGGTTATAAATCATCACAGTTATTAGAATTAATCTGTGTTGTACAGCGTTTCATATTTATAAATTAACACCGAAAAGTTAAAAAGATTTGGTTATAGCATACTAATTTGCAATTTCAATAGCAATCCAATAATTTAAAATCAAACTTAACAACTGGAAAGAGATAATATAATAATTACAATTAGTTGTCTTTAGCTAGAAGAAAATGTTCTTTTATTATAATCAGATAAGTTATGAATGCATAATTTGAAATAAATAATGATATTTCGAATATGATAATGTAATATCAAAATAGTTGGTAAAAGGATTTAGTATCCCTCCCTTACCTTTCATTTTAAGTTCATTTGTTTCTATAAGTAGAGTTGTTTCTTTGTTTAAATTTTTTACTCCCTTTAACTTTTTTTATAAATTTTTCTGTTTCTTTTAAATCCATAAAAGGTGAGCGCCAAGAGATACTCGAAGTCTGGTTTGGTTGAAAATATACTTATTAATAGATAGTAATATAATGACTATACGTATCAATTAGTTTTAGATGCATCAAGTTTGGGAAAATAATGTTATAGGACTAATGTGATTTCTACTTATGTTACTACTTAAATAATTGCAGCTTTCTATAATTAAATTTTCAGATTGAAATATTTTTACATACTCACGATTGTGTTATACGTAATTCATTTAGTATAACTCCAAAAATCTTGATTTGAATGTAAATGATGAAATAAGGTGTCTTAAGATAAAGTTTATACAAAGCTAAAGGTAGTCAATTCAAATTGAATATTAAAGTTTTATTATTATTTTAATTATGTCTAAACAGAAAGCGAATTTTTATTCTTCAATATAATTCAAATCCCCTAATCAGAATAAAAAGTTTAGTCTTGTGATTTAATTATGTTTGTATAGATTTTAATGTAGTTAGTTTTTCATCTGCATTTTTATATATAAGTTAATTGGTAGGGTTAATAGAAAAAAGTGAATTGCAAGAAAATAGTATTTTGAGTTCGCAAATAGTATCAAAAACCAAAGAATCCAGCTAAGAAATCATGATGTATTAAGTTTGTAGCGTTACCTTTGTGATTTAATATAATTAATATTAATTTTAGAAAGAGAATTAAATAAGGATGTGAAAGATGAATCAGATCGAGAAATGCGATATTTGTCACCAAAGGTCATAATGCGCGAACTTGATAAATTAAAATAAAAATAGGTTTGAATGATTATTAATTGAATTGTTAATTGATAAGCAGAAGAATCTTTCCCGTCCCGTACAATTTTGTCAAAACAATACAATCAAAAAATTTAAACTACCTCTAAACGTATATAAATAATACTTGATCATTTATATCCTGATATTTAATGGAGGAAATTTTAAAATTTAAACTTTATTTGATATAATTATCACCCATTTTAGACTTCAAAGTATAATACAACGGTTTGTCTTATAAAGTAGATTTAATAATGAACACAAGGATAATTGAAATTTTGCTTTCTTTCATCAACCTTATTCACTATAATATTAGAAAAAAGAGGAACAAAGTGAATTTTTGAATGAATAAACGTTATAATGATTGACAACAATATCAAATTAATCATTATTATTATTTTTTTTTTTGAAAAATTATTTGATTGTCGATTGTGTTTTATATTTTAATTGTTCTCAACACAATTTTCTTTTTTTTTTTTAATATCGTTACCAAAACGATAGTTTTTTTTAGAGTAACAGAAAGATATGTACTGCGGTTCGATCTGCAGTACTGTATTTACGTGTACTACCAATTACAGTTTCTGTCAAAATAAACATCAACGCCATTATACATGAAAGTTTGTGACGCCATTTCTAATATAAAATTTGTGGGGGGTTTTTTATTTTGATTATTATAATTCGGTTAAACAATATGCAGTAAGTTTTTTTTTTTTTTTTTTTTTTTTTTTTTTTTTTTTTTTTTTTTTTTTTTTTTTTTTTTTTTTTTTTTTTTTT
>CAJVPP010002790.1:0-13501 GCA_910592005.1 Funneliformis mosseae
CAAGACTATCTTGGTATTGTCAATCATTATGATCAGGAAATAAGTGGATTAGAAGAAGCCAATAAAAATGCAAGAGCGTATCTTCAGCAAAGCACTTACAGGTAAACTTCTGATGGTTTCTTACCTGGGTATTAATACACCTGGATCATTTTCTGCCGAAGGCACAGTCTAAAGGAGAGTAAAAATGTTTTATTTTTTTGAGTGATGATCCACTTATTTTTTGTCACACAATCTGGCTGAAGGTAATATGCATGGCTCAGCAAATTCTTCCGAGCTGATGATCGTTGCTCCAGTTGATGATCAGTATTCCAGACTCGAAATTTTCCACATTAAATATATTACTTTATTATAGCAATCATAGTAAATAATCCTGAAACACTTGCTCTATTATATGGACTGTTTTTATATAAGAAGAAGGATATAATAGCTATTCAGGAAAAACTCGGTATTGGTGGAAATACAAATCAGTTGGCAGTGCCTCCAGATTCCGAGTTCATGGGGAAAATACTTGCTGATTCATATGAGCTGTTGTTAGAATTGGTAGGAAATTTAATAGCGATATAGGAGAATCTTAACATTGATGGTAATTCTGTTCTAGAGGTGAAATATCAAAGCGATGAAGCTTCTACAGATATTTCATTGGGGGAGATATTTAATTTGCTTATGTATTTGGAAGAGGATATAATAGCAATTCAGGAGAAACTCAATATTGTTGGCTACACTAACCAAGAAATGGCAGAAGAGGCCGATAAAAATGCAAGAGTATATCTCCAAAAGTTTGAGGAATATCACGGTCCTTTAGAAGATGTCCCAAGTGTGTTAATACAGAGATTCATCGATAAGGGAGTGAAAATGTTTTATTTTACTGGAGGGGACTACCGTTATTCCCGAAGGTTACTCCTCAACAATTGCACGAAATTTTCGTAAAAAATTTGGCTGGTACAGACCAGTGCCCATGTCTAGTATAAGTTAGTTAATCTATATTTTTTTGTCGTACAGGAGTGGCCCAACCAATTCTTTCAAGCCGATGGTCACCGCTCCGGATTAGTTAGATCTTGCCATAGCAGATAAAAAGACCATCTCACCTTATTTTTATGTTATGACCCTTTTCAAACATATATTACAAAAAAAGACTAATATACTCCCAGTTAAGGCTACGGTCATTGCAAAACATGAAAGCCTCTGAAACAAATATGGCAATCCCTCCTGAAGATCTTTGATTGAAGAAGAAAAGCTTTCCAATTATTTTTATATATCAACTCTAAAAATATTTCACTAAACACTGGCTTATCTCCCGCAGTATCAAAGCTATAAGTGAGAAATTTATTTTCGAATTTCAGCTAACATCGCATCAATTTCAGCTAACATTGAATCCATTTCCATAGTCTGAGACTTTTTTGGATCGGGCTGGAGCGCAGGCGAAGATGCCTGTGTTTGGGGTTTTAGACTGTTACTTGTCTCAGGTTTAGAATCGGAATCAGATATGGGCTCCTTCGATTTGGGATCACCTAAAGCGTAATTTTTCCCTGTATTAAAATGGTTAATTTTATGTCTTAATGCGATTTCTGAAAGATTGTCGAGATGTTGAGGGGTTGGATTTAGACCAGCATAAACCATCGAGGCGTGTTTAGCTCCTGTTTTTCTTAGAAGCTTGGGGATAATCTCATCTTCGTCCTGATTAGTTTTTAAACTCTTTATGAATTTGGTAAATGGCACATTATTACGCTTTCCAGTTTCAGTATAAACTGAATCACGCAACTTCCCAGCCTTAATAGCATCTTGAATTCAGATAAGTAATTCCCTAGCACGTTCTGGATCCTTTTCTATAGAGAGTAAACGCATAGGCATCGGTTTATCTCTCTGTTTGTGACATCCAGTGCAATACCAAAAATAACCAGCTTTATATCACGCTAGCAGATCTTTAGAATCTGGTTTGTAATTAATAATCTGGAGAGATGATACTTCAGCAGGCCTCATGCTCAGCATCACTATCACATCTGCGAGATCCTGCATAGAGGGAATTTTAGAAGTATCGATATTCTGGAGTCTCCTAAGCACTTTCTCAAAGGTAAAATGTTCTGGAGTTCTACCTGGATTAGCCAAGCGCTTCTCAGTCCGCTCTTGCTGAATTTTGTTGGAAGCTGTAGTGGTCTTTGAATCTTTGGCATAGCGATCAATAAGTTCAGGATCAGTCCCGTACTCTGATAAATACTTATGAAATCATGATTGGTTTGAGCTAAAAGCAACCATTTCCTTATCATCAATTACTCCATCCTTATTTCCTTTTGGTCCCAAAGATAAAGTATTAATGAAAATATCCCACTTATCTTCGCTTTTAGCAACTTCTTGGGCCTTTTTCCTGACAGAATATATCTTATTTCTCTGATCTGACACGAGAGCCCCTATATTCTCTTTACTAAATACACTTCTTTTTTCAGTACCTCTCGCAAGGGCTTCCTTAACGCACTTACTGGCCTTCCAATCTGGAAGTAAAGCATTAAGTTCAGAAGCATGTTCGCTCAATTGTTCTGGAGTTGACTTAGCGGATAAGTTATATCTTTCTAAGAACTGTTCTAGAATCAAAACGAATTTATTAGTTTTTGCTTTCCGGGTCTTTTGGATGGGCTCTGCAGTAGACATGTCGATATAAGTAGACTTCAGTTGTTTCTTCTACTTATATTATGTGAGAAAAAATTCAATTTGAAAATCCCTCAGAGCTATACTTCTTCAAAAAAGGAAAATAACAAAGATGGACTAAAGAAGCGAAAAATGATATAGCCTACGCAGGTTCTCTATGAGACCATCCGCTCTGGCTGGGGAGTTTTACATTGATTTGAAAATTGCGGGTAGATAGGATATGCGAAAAAATATAGCCATGGAATGGGAGTTCTGTGACTATGAATAAATTTGTATCGTATTCACGCCTTAAATTCGCGCTAGAGCCAATATATATTCTGGCCCTAAAACACTTGTCTTGGTAAATGCATCATATAATGCATCCGGTCTATGTTTCGAAGGAGCCAAATTTGAATGATGGAGGAATTTCATAAGCATGTCGTTCCTCCAAGTTTTCATCTCTTCTTGCTCTCAAGTTATTCCTATTAACGTAGTCAAGTTATCAATGAAATAGTTCATTTGGATTAGATTCTGGAGTGAAGATCGTTTATTTTTTTCCAAAGTAAATAGACTCATTCCTCCTATAACAGCAGACTCCACACTAATAATAAATTTTTCACGAATATCTGCTCTAATTGCTAAGACAGATAAAGGCGGAATTAAGGCTGGATAGTAAAAGTCGATTAGGAGATCTAATGCAAATTCACCGATATACATAGTTCCAATATCCTCTAAATAATCTGAAAGTCTATCAGCATATCTGTAACCTTCATGGATCAGCTTCCGAAATAGCTTTCCATTTGGATCGATCCATCGGCCAGTTAGTAAATTAAGTACTGTTCTATGCATGGTTATAACGTTAGTATGAAAAGATACTTTATCTCATTATAATACCAATTAATTTAAATACATATTTTATTATAAAATTAAAAGTGAAAGAGGGCTTTATATCCTAAAATACTTTTGCTTTAGTGTCTTTGACCATGGCTCGCTTTACTTGCACACATATTAAGAAGGATAACACTATTTGTGGAAATAGGTGTTGTGATCCTACTGGATGTTATAGGTACTGGAAATTGTATGAAAAAAATTAGAAAAAAAAACCCTGCCTTTTTAGTGATTGTAGATATCATACTGATAATGATTCGAGGTATTGCTTCAGCCACTCTGCTAAGATTTATTCACATAATTACCAGATGAAGCAGAAACGCAAAGCCGAGGGTTTTCAACCTGAAATTCCTGAAGCTCCAATTTTCAAGTTAGATGATGAGGATATGGGTGTTGACCTCTTTGGGAATTAGTGGTTAGCTCGAATTTTAGAGCATTAGGAATCCTCTCTGAATTTTCTGCCAGAAAGAAAGCAAAAAATATTATTTCATTCATATCATTAAGTCGAATAGCGCTATTTTTAGTATATAAATAAAACACATCAGGCATATTTCTGGAATGGGACTTCTTCAGAATTATTATATAAAATATTGGAAGAAGCCTCCATCTCAAAGTATGTATGATCTGATTCCGTAAAACTCGGTATTGTATTCACATTGCTTTTATAACAGATCCGCCTATACAATATTAAATAAGTCTTGAATATCTTTCGCAAGTTATATAGTATTTACATTAGAACTGGGAGTATCTTTGGTTTGTTTTTCCTCCAAAAGATTTTCCATTAATAGTTCATCAGGTGGAAGTTTACTATACCCATACCAAGTATCTTCACCATTTTCCCAATAAATTTCTTTCCCTGTTTGGTATGGGGTAACTCAGGAGAGTCATTATTATTGAATGATCCAACTAGATGGTAATGTCTGCTATGCTTGTCTATAGCCTTAAATTTTAACCCATAAGTTGCGTGTAGTGCTGAATTTAGTAAACCAAGTTTCGCTCGAATTGTTTTTAATCCTGATTTTTTAGCACTACGTGATGCATCCACATTATCAAATACTCGAGCCATTTTAGATACTAAACCCTGGAGATATGACATTGATTCAGGAGAATTCATACGTGTTTTGACATCTTCAGATTTATATCTGACTCTATCATCAATATCTCTAGCTGGTGTGCAAATTCTTAATAATTCTAAGCATATTCGATGCCTCTTAGCCTGGGTTGCAGTTGTAAGTCTATCTTCTCTGTAATCTTTACGGGATATAGCAATAACGGCCGTTTTATTATTAGTACCAGCATCTCGTAATTGTTTATAAGCCCTAAACCATTTCATGTGATTGTAATTTCCGTACTTCGAGATAAAATCCTCAGTTAATGATTCAGGCAAAATCTCATAACAATCCACAATATGATGCTGGTCTAAAGAACGCATCTCTTCTAAAGTCTTCTTTGGTTTATTCTCTAATAATTCGGTAGTCTCACGATTGACAATAGTAGCATTAGATACATCTGCTATCTCCTCCGCTTTAATGATAGAGGAATTCGCCTTCACTGTTTGGGATAACGACATTGTAGTATCTTCAGGTTTAGGAATGAATTCCATGACAAAAATTACCATACCCACATTTCGGAGAAAATCAACTATCCTTCAACCAAATAAGCGCCGGGAACGGAATCTTTCCAACATATAGGCCACCCATAAATGAACAGTTGGTATGTTCTTATTCCAGATGATAGAATCTATATCTGGAAATATTCCTCTATTCTGAAGTTCCCGGGGGAGACATTCGCATTTGGCATTCAACAACCATTGGAATAATCCTTTCTCTGTGACTAGAACGTTAGAAGATCTCTGCTCAATATGACATATATAATCTTTAATGCATCGCATACGAAATAACATCTGATTTGTTCCAGCATTCGTTTCTATATAGCTGTTAAAGATGCAGAATGCTCGTTCAAACTTAGGATTGATGCAAAATACTCCTATCTTTAAAGTACTAGTATAGACAACTAGGTCTACATTTTTCCATGATTCTTCTACATTGTTGAAGTCATGAGCCTTTTCCACTAGATCAGATTTACCATGATATTCCTTAATTCGCAATTCTGGAAAATCAGTCTTAAGGGTGCAAACCACCCTTTGTACATCCTTTCTGAGGTAGCAGATAAGTGATGCACTTTTTCGACTCTCAAAAGGTAATAAAGACATCTGTTTAGTCCAATCCCAAAGTTTGGCTAATACTGTCTCTTTATTAGGGGCTAGGCGGAATGTCTTACCTTTCTGAGGTTGGAAAGTATTGTGAATAATAGAAAAAGGTATACCCTTACAAAGAGCCTTAATCCATTCAACGTTAAGGTCAGTTAGGTCATTATCCATTACAATAATGCGCCTAGCCTCTTGGATTAATTTATATAATTTCTCTATTGACTGCCCGGCTAAATGACTCTGTGCTTGAGCAATTATAGACACTATTTCATCAAGCCATAAGTCATATTGTATTGGGAAACATTTACATTTTTTACTATATTTGCATTTGTTAGTAATGCGATGTAAGCTCTCTATCTGACAAACTACTCTCTTATGATCAGGTAGATTTATATTACCATCAATATCGCAATATGACTTAAGATTAAGTCTCG
Organism: Funneliformis mosseae; assembly: GCA_910592005.1. Classification (NCBI taxonomy): domain Eukaryota; kingdom Fungi; phylum Glomeromycota; class Glomeromycetes; order Glomerales; family Glomeraceae; genus Funneliformis; species Funneliformis mosseae. The sequence goes on from CAJVPP010002790.1 coordinate 6,148, forward strand.
TAATAACAGTGTTCGAATAAGAATGACGCGTGGATAATACTAGCAAATTTACATCATTAGGGATAGTCAAATTTTCAAGAATATAGATTTTTCCCGTTTCCCAAGGTGACCTTACATATATATCACCTTCGTTGGGTAATGATCTTACATATCTCTCCTCATATGTTTCTGTCGCTGTAAGGGGGTCATTATACTTGGCCCAGGATGGGAATTTTATGAAGGCTTTAGGGAAACCTGGACCTTTTATCCTGTGAGAGGCGGGAGATAAATTTTTATTTTCTTGCTAAATTTTTTCTGCAATAGATAGGTCGCATTCAAAAACTTCCCCAGGTTCATCACTATTTTGCCAGAAACATTTTACAATGAATGTTCCACTGGTGGCATATACACGGCCGAACCACCGCTGATCCTTGTCATATATACGTTTACATAGTGGACACTCTAGTGGGGCTTTTCGATTAAAATATGCGAAGTTTTCTGAGTCCTTTTCTTTGATAGTCCAATCCCTAAGATAGTTAGAATGCTTTTGCAAAACTAGGTCTGCACATTTTTGTAATACATCCTGACCTACGGATATTCTTAGCGGATTATTATTTTTTTTTGTACTAAGCATTCGAGGTCTTACTTCAAGCTCTAAGCTAGTAGGTGGTTGAACTCTAGCATGATTGAGTGCATTCCACCTATTATCTAGTGAGAATTGAAGAATATGCTTTACACGACCTTTTTTTGCTGAACCAATTAGGCGAAGGTTAAAATTCTGGCCAGGTAACCCTCTATCAATATACTTGCCGAATTTTTCACCAGTTATAGTATATACTAATTCAGTGAATGCTTTAAGCTCATGATGATCAATAAGAAGAGCTGGTGCATATAAAATATGGTAGCTACACTTGCTAGGGTCTGATGATGTAGCGATTACTAATCCATTGAGAATGTCCTCCTAGCTACAATCAAGAATTCGATACAAAGCTCTTATGAAAGATAGGCAGATTCGAATGAATACTTTTTGCGTCTTAACACCAATTGCTTTCATATCTTCTTGCGAAGCATCTATATCAATCACAGCTCTTAAAGGTTTTTGACCATTAATACATTCATGAATCCCAGGTAAGCCATATACTTCAGAAATGTCGTCGGCAACAGAAAATTTGAGGGCATGATCGGTATCTTGGTCAATTTTTATAACCAATTTATTTTCCACTTCACTTCAGTCATAAACGTTATATAAACTAGAGCCTTTTTCATTCGGAAAGAGGAATGAATAGATTGGGAGGCAATCCAATGATTCTTTATCGTCTGACATATCTCTAGACGATGATGAGAGAATCTCCCGAATGGCATTTAGCAAATCTTTAGGAGAAAATTTATCATTGAAGTTTTTTTGCCTCAAAGCATATGTCACATTAACTTTTCATTCTTTTACAGCTTTGGTAATGCTGATTGGAACGCAGGAAGCTTCTTCATTATCAGACTTATAATTAGACTCGTAGTTATTATAATCATCTGATCCATAATCAGAATCATTATAGCTATCTGAGTCACTCAAGAATTCACCAGGGTCAGCGCCGTCGTAGCGGAGGGCTGGAGCAGTTCCAATACGATCGGTTTGGTCAGAAATAGTTGAGATACGCATGATAATAGTTCGAAAAGATATACTAACTCTATAAAATTCAGAAATGTTTAATTATTTTTTTTCAGAAGGTGTAGAAAGAAGCTATAGCAAACTTAGTCAGCAAATCGAAAATGAAAGGCTTCTAGATATATACTTTTAGATGGGGGTTTCTTCAGAATTATTATATAAAATATTGAAAGAAGCCCCCATCTCGATGGTATGTACTCAGATATGAGAGGGTGAAGCCTTCTGCGAAATTAGCATACATGTACCGGCAATCGAAATTGGCATACTTATACCAGCTATCAAGAAGAAAGGCATCCAGATGCATCTGGATATGTGTATTCAGGGTATCCTTCTTCGGAAATATTGGCAGAAGCTTAATAATCCCAAGAAAGATAACAAACGTGCCACTAGTTCTGAATACTAACTTAAGACACTAGTGTCATATTTATTTCTTATAAATTCATTATCACATATGATGACATATGGTATCTCCAGTTCTGAAATTTCTGAAGTACTCTAATCGTTAACACTGTTAACAGAGTTCTCAATTCAGTGTTCCAATTTGTGATCATTTATAAAACGAATGTATCAGAGAGAAAAACGTTTTCATGTTTATTCTGAAGAAAATGCTTTCTATGGTAGTAAATTAAAAATTATTGATGGGAACGCAATCTATCAGGAATGCGGTATAGCCAATTATTTCTCGTGTGATCAATCCTAAATTTACTATACCACCCGACGCGATATTTTTTTTTATCATATTTTGACATTCTGGCGGGCAACCAAATAGGCGCAAAGGGTAAGCACAATAATATAGAACCGAGAACCAAATCAGGCACAGAAGGCCAGCATTCTCGACATACAACCAGGTATCTAAACACTTACGGAAGGCCAACGACCTTCAAAATAGAATTTGACATCCATTCAGGCGTAGGAGGTCAATATCAATCGGATAGCTACAAGGTAATAAAAAAGCCATAAAGCAATAAAATCAAGCGGATAGCTACAAGGTATCAAAAGGGGTATAGACACGTAAAAACAAGTAAGTAGGTATCAATGTCTATAAGTAGGTATCAATATCTATAAGTAGGCATCAATATGGTGTAAGTAGATAGATTAAGTAGACATCACTATATATATAGTGATGTCTACTTAATCTATCTACTTATATAAATATGTTCAGTTTGGAATATAATAGAAATAGCCCATAACTTTGGAACAAATATACATATTAATAAATGCTATTTCGCTAAATCTTATTCTGCTAAATGTTGTAAGAAAAAAATTTGGGAATCAGTTTAGGTGTGAAATTATTTTGTCGCACAAGTATAATTTCACAGATGATTTGTGAACTATCACATATTACATTATATATACTTTAACAAGGATCAGAAATACATTTATTTATGTCGCATATGCTTATATGCATTGTGGCTGAACAATATTTTATTAAGACAATATTTGGAATCTGGGTCAAGGACTGATCTGAAAAATTCAATGCACTAATTCACTATTATTATCCAAATCTGAGAAATTTACGGTAATATCCTTTCCATGAATATAGTATAAGAATTCTGACGGCAGTAAGTTGCATATTCTTTCTATTTCTACCGATTTACCCCTATATTTCTCATAATTTGAAATTCTGATGATGTTCTCAAAGTTATATTTTTTATCAATAAGATAAAATTTGGGATTCTGTAACCATTTTAATATGTTATACCAAGCTGTACTTCTAACAACTATGTAGTTTTGCTGATATAATACTCTAAAAGTAGCTAGGTGTACTACAGTATATAAACGTCTATATAACTGAATTCTCTTCGCTTCTGCTCAAGTAGTAGCAAAATAAATGTTATGCATATTTTCAACATAAAATCAGTTACTCACATAATTAGATTCTATTAGTTTTCCATTAATGAAATAATATGTTTTATCACGAGAAACAATATCTAAAAACTTTTTATTGTCAGGAATGCCATCATTCTTCACCACCTTCCAAATCTATTTTGCCAAAGATTCGGGTCTTTTCTTGTAATTCTTGTAAGCTTGCTGGATAATTGTTACATAGAAATTCTCAAACTTATAGTTATATTGTCTCGTAATCAAGAATCCTCAAGATCGCTTCATTGATCTCCTAACTTCTCAAAAAATAAATAAATTAGAAAATCTAACCCAGAATAGGTAGATCATGCATAGCGATTTCACTAGGCGATCATCTATACAGATTATGTAGCGCAAAAAAATAAATTATATTTGTTAAATTAGTTAAACAATCATGACTTTTGTCCTATCTTTTAATTTTAATGCAGGTCAATTAAGATGGTTTATAGATGGTAATAAATTATTTTGTTTTGCATATAGAGACAAGATAAATATTTTGCCCGTTTACTCAGAAAATAGAGAATCAGATGTAATTTTTTTAGAATATAATACCTTCCTCTGGTCAGAAAATTTTTCACGCAATATTTCTGACTTTAAGCTTGCAAGAAGATGGGCTGGTCCCTTTAGGACCGCTTCTATATGTTTATTAGCCTTGAAGCATTCATTATCCCAATAATGTTTCATCAAATCTTCAGGTTTAATCTCATACCCATATCTCCGCCATTCACTGAAATATGTCTTTTTTGGTTTTTCATCAGTGATCTTTACTAATTTCCAACAATCGAAGCAAATAGCTATTTTGTAATTGTGAATATTAGGTCTGTGATAACCAATGGCAACTTCTCTCCCTTCGCAGTTATCATAGTATGTCTTGGTTACTCCTTGCCCAGATAATCTGAAAAGGCAGAATTAAAGATGATCCCCATAATTATTTTCAAATTTCAATTAAGTTGCAACTTAATTGCACCATAAGGAAATTTAATTGCGCCACAAGTTGCAACTCAATTGCGCCATTTTTTTTAATTGCAGTGACTATCTTTAGGCAGAATACATGATAATAGCTTTTATAGCCTTTAGTAATCAATGCTTGCAAAGCGCCTTTTACACGAATAGCCCATTGCTAAGGAGTTTCATACGAACTAATAATAGATAAATTATCATATTTTTTTTTCACCTCAATCATCTTTTTGAATTGACTAGGATAAGGAAAACCATAACAGTTTCTAATATATTCAATATCGTATTCAGGACGAAAATTAATAGGTTTAGGCACAGATTTATTATAAACCTCGTCTAAAATAATATCAATGAATTTACCAGGCCTAGATCTGTTAATATAAGTTCCTGACATATTTAATGACTTTAGCAATATTATACTATAATAAAACCATATTCAAATTTATACGGTTTTACTGATCGGGATTTATATAGGGTCATATCTTGGCTAAGCTAATTTTATATTTACATGCATATGCACAGTGCTTGGCTAAATCAGTTTGTGACATGACGTATATCATATCACATGTATCACTCTAGATTCCTGCCAGTTCCACGACAGTTTTTCGATAATTTTAAGAGAGTTCTAAGCGCTGGCGAGTTTCTATAAATCACGAGATGAGTCTTTTTTCTCATATTTATTCAAAAAAAAATAAATATATCAATGATTTCGGAACACTAGTGTTCTCCAACAAATGTTATATATAGCTGATCATGAGCAAAGCAAATTATCAAGACAGATCAGCTAAACAGATTTTGCGCAATAACTAATCATTTATAGTACAGTGTATTTTTTCATTAGCAATACATTATATATACACCACACATACTTATGTAAGTAAATGCCTGAGCTATATGCGAAACTTTATAAAATACTTTATTATTATATATGCGAAATTATAAATACAGATAAATGTTAAACTATCAGATATATACGCAATCTAGATATAAGATAAGTCATGTGAAAGTCACGGGTAGGACCTCGGGTCTCACACATGATCAAAATGCTGTTCAATCACCCTAATTTATGTGGAAGTGAGCTTTAAAATAGCATTTGCACTATATGATATAACCCGCTTAATCTTATCCACTCTGATTTTTCAGAACAGCTTAAAAATCTTCACAGCCCTTTGAGTTTTTTTACGTAAAGTATCCTTAGTAAATCCGCCAGGGAGGTGCTCCATTGTATCATCATACACTTGATTTCTTGCTGATTAATCACTAATTCCTCTCCGAGCATTCTTAATCTCCTCAACCCTCTCTTTATATGCCTTCTCATAGTAATACCAACACGAAATTTCTTCTTGGATTGCTTTTGTAGCACGCGTCTCTGCTCTATAAACTTTTTGGAAGAGGCGGGTTAAAGTCTTTGACATTGAAGCTTCTGAATCATCCTCAGCCACTTCATTATTCTCAATAGATTCCCCCCTAACAGGTGTAGATAATTCTTGCAATAAGCCCTGCAAGATATTGTGCTCATGGTTATTATTTCCAGAGGTAACTGATTGTCTTGATGAATGCCTTGGCAAACGTCTTAATGGCTGATTTTAAGCAGTATTATTATTCCCATCATTTGTAGCTGAATCCTGGGAATCATTTCCGCTATTTTCATTAGGTGTATTCTCCAGATTATCTTGTACATTGGCAGAGCGGTTTGATGCATCTGGTGTCCTTTCATTATCATTATTTTCAGAAGTATCATCCTCAATCACGATTGGGCTTGTTGCCTGATCCTGCATAGTGACTTGCTTCGACTGACTCCCTTGTCTAGCATGAGAGCCACCTTCTACCAATCCTAATGAAGTTATGAGCTCCTCATTACCCTGTCCAGTGTCAGTTTGTTTTTTTTGAAGATGATATTTTCCAGAGATGAGTACTGCCTCTTCTTTAGTCAACTCAATGATTATATTACACGAAGAGCATGTAAGAGGTGGTTCAGTTTCTGCTTGCATAATATACTTCTCAAGACATTGGCAGTGGAAAAGGTATTCGCAATCTAACACAGCAAATGATTGAAATCAGAATTTTAGGATTACTCTTTGGCAAATACTGCAAGGATTGAGTTTCAGAATTCTGGTGGGAATAGTTGAAATCTCTTGATTTTGAAGATAATTTAATACAAATACTTCGAGTTGGGAAGGCTCAGAAGTATCTGTTTGAATTTCTGAAGTGCTGGTTGAAGATTCACTGGCTATAGTGGTGCTCGAAGGTTCATTAGCTATAGTGGGGAATTGTAGAGATAAAATGCTCCCATGCATTCTTCACACCCGTCTTCTACTTATACAGTTTTCCACTCCTCTTTGATCTGCAAGTGAAATAATAGCCCGAAATTAGTGTGAATAGACGTACTTATTATGCAGAGATAGTTGCAAAATAAAGAAAATTCCTGATCTTCGTTGTCAATCCAACTTACTGATTACAAATTAAGATTTCGTCCCTAAATGCCCTGCATTAATGTGAATACAATCAAATTATCAAATCCTTATCAATTCGTCTATTACTACTCTGCTATCTATATGCGAAGAGTTAATCAATGCAAGCTTTTTATTTGTAATACATCAGATCTATCCTATTCATTGCGTCTATTCTATCTACCACCCAATAACCTGCTATATTCATTATTTTTCATTCTAACCCCATTTCATCAGTCGTGATGCTAACAATAACCTTAAAAGGAAAACTATGTGTTAGTTACAAGCTTTGAAGATGCTGTTTCGCATAGAGTTCCAGATGAGTTGAGTTAACTCACGAGTCATATAAGCCGAGTCGAGTTTAAATTGAGTCAAGTTTATATTTTTTTGACTCGATGATTTGCGAGTCAAATCAAATTCGAGTCGAGTTAAATATTTAACTTGA
>CAJVPP010002791.1:0-13497 GCA_910592005.1 Funneliformis mosseae
CTTCATACTTGATAGATTTGTTTAAGTTCAACGCGTAGATTTGGTAAAGTTAAGAGTTAGGCGGATCCTAACGTCTTAACCGCAGTAAGCCGTAGTTAAGAAATTTTGAGTAGAGACTTGATAATGTGACCACCTCGAGTTGAAGAATTCTACGGTGACAATATACTTAAATTTAATTTAATCCTTCTTTTAAAACTAAATATTATAAAAATACTTTTTTTAATATCTATATAAATTATATGCATAAATTTCAATTTTTTGATAAAAAGGAATTGAAAAAACTTATCCTATAAGATTTAAAATATATGTATATATGATATATAAATTAATTAAAGTATTAATGCAATAAGATATTATGGTAGCATTTTTTTATATAAGTGGCTAAAGCCAAAAGAAATAAATGTGACAAATTAAAAGATATTTTGAAATGAGTAAAAATTGTTATAAAAATCTGTTCTATCATAGTATTATTAATACGTTTAAGAAAATTAATCAAAACTAATTTTGTTTCATTATAATAGCAAAAGGTATATTGATAACATTACATATACAATTATTAGTAATTTTACCTATAATTCTAGTCACTGATTTTGAATCAATAATAGCTTAAGAGATTAATAATACTTGTCAAAAATATTAGATAGGTAAATTTATCTAAGAATAGAAGCTTAAGGAATAGAATCTCTATTTAATATATTTTTTAAAAAAATGAAAATAAAGAATTAACTTTTTTAAGAAGAACATTTGCTATTGCAAATGTTTCTATTATTAATGTGTAATCTTTGCAAATTGCGACAGTTAGACAGGATGTTCAAGTGATGATTCTTTTAAGTTTACGTAGCGACTTAATCTCAGTTTAACTCAAGTTTATAATTTGTACAGCAGTGTACTTTTGATAAGATGAAAAGTAAAATAGCTCAATTGATTCAGAGGTGTAATAATATGTTTATTGACGATAATTAATAAAAATAAGAAATAAGATGATAATAATATATGAAATAAGAAAATAAGAAAGAATAAGAGAAATCAAGAGAGTTAAATACTAATTGGAATGTTAGGCCAGGCACCTCTATAAGAACTGCTAGATGTGTATCTAAAAGCAAATTAAAGGAAAAACTAAAAGTGAACTATAATCGAACTTAAGTTTACATGATTTTATTACTCTCTATTTATATTAAATTAATACATAGACAGATATAATAAATAAATCAAATATATCTAATATGTCTGATATGTCAAAGATATCAACTATATTAAATATGTTCAGTTTATCAAATATATCAAATATATCAAATATGTCTAATATGTCTAACATTCAGATCTGCAATATACTGCGTCACGTTCATCAATCCAATCCTATTACACTATAAGGTTCTTTATAAATCATTTTTTAAATTAGCAGCTACTTGAGTAGAGAAAAAAGTAAGTTACTGCATTTTATAAACTGAACATGTATATGTCAATCATAGCAAATGACATTTATATAGATATTGATCATTTGATTGATAAAATTTATATAATTTTTCACACTTTTTTGACTTTGCGTATAAGCTAACTGTGTAATATTATTATCATTTTTGAATTTTTGTCTTACATAAAATATTCGTTCACTTCTCAAAAACATTTTTGTAAGATTTAAAAGTTAAACAGTTTGGTGATTTTAAAAAGATCTCTTTAAACAAGTTGTTTATTATATGCTGATTTTAATATGTAAAAGTAATATAAACAATTTTAAAATAAAAAATATGTTATATTAATGAGAAGTATTTTTTTATTTAATTTTAATGATAATTTTTTGATTTTAAAAACTTTTTTTTATTAATTAAAAAAATAATACTAAATGAAAATTTTTTATTATAGATATTTTATATTTTATTAGAATAGAATATTAATATAGAATATTAAATTTTTTCAATAATCTCCTATAATATATAATTTTAAATTAGTAAAATATATTATTTTCTTATTATTTAATAATCTTTTTTATTTTTACATATTTTTTTAGTATTTTATTAATATTATTTATTTAGCTCAATAGTGTTATTCAAAGAAGAACATTAATTACTTACCTTTAATAAAAGTTATTATTTCTGCCAAATTGTATTTAAATTCAAAGTATTTATTAAAAACTTCTCATCATAAAATTTTTATAATATAAAAATTCATTTTTTTATTTAAAAAATCGATTTTTTGTATTTTACATAAAATCAAACTGAATAATACACTCTACAACCTAAGAGAATATTCTTCCTCCCATAAAATTACATATATTTTTATTGTTAAAGTTGTATATTTGTATCTACTTGAAAGAAGATCTTGAAAAAAACTTATTTTAAAGCGAAAATTTCACATAAATGTAAAAAAAAAAAAAAGTAATCTAAAAGGAAAATCAATGGTTAGAATTGATTGAGCACATGATGATCTATCAATTTCTTAATTAATATATGTGGATTTTGCGATAGTTAACTATAGAGTAAAGTAACTCAATTATAGGTACACAAATATTTTTAACATGAAAATGATCTGCGTGCCACATGTCCAGCGTATGATATTAGCAGCCAATTGACTGCGGATTATGCGCACTAACATAAGGATGCATAATTATGCAATTGCATAGATCCCTAGTTACATTACGGATAATAAGTAAAAAGCATACATATTAAAACAAATAAAAAACGTAATTTAACTTGTTTTGATATTACAATGGAGCTATTTAGATTACGCACAAACAACTTTAATGAACGCTTTATGATCTCAAATTTATGCAAACAAAGAGGCAATATTAACCTTGAATAATAAATTCATGTTAAATTCTCAGTCTCGAACTAGATATGACTGAGCAAAGGTAACCGGTTAAATATGTTTTAAAACCCGTTTTACCAGCTTGGAAGCTATCAATTTCTTAATGGCTGAAAGGAACGAAAACCCACCTACATATGATAAAACTGCGTTCGACACCATTCCAACTGGAGCCGTCAATGTTGATGGTGTCGTGAATCCGGCTATGTTGCGTGCACATTTAGCGCTCTTGGCGAAATTCAAGGCATTGGAACAACCGAACAAACAGATTGATACAAGATATTTGTTACGTGCGCAGGAGCGTTATGTGTTGTGGTTATATTTACTCAGCGGTAAAAATTTTGACGAGAGGACAATGCCGATTCCGCCCATAGGTAGGTGAACGGGAAGAAGAAAAATTAAACCCTAATAACTTCTTTTTGTAAAAAATTTAGACGTTTGCTATATATGGCATTCCCATTTGCTTTCGCCACTAAGATACTATGAAGATATGCGTCGAATTTATGATCCTAAACAAACATTTCCAGATTTTCCACTGAAACGATTGGTAAATGTTTATCTTACTTTTTTTTCAATACATTTCAATGGAATACCAAATTATATTCCTTTTATCAGCATGATATTTGGGAAAAAAATGGCGGTCATGTCGATCCTGAATCCGAAAGAATTTGGGTGGAAAACACCAAACAACCATGGATTCTTGATCCGACAGACAGTTCCGATTTCAAGATTAATTGTCCTTGGTGTAAAAAAGAGGTGAAAATTCCATGGTGAGAAATATTTAATTCTTAATCCTATATTTTCAATCCATATAATTTTAATAATCCAGATACTGGATTATATAGGAATAAGTATGTGAATGTGATGAGATCTACTAAGACAAAAGAAAAATGCCCAAAATGTCAAGCGCCATACTCTGTCGAAACTTTAAGTGTCAAGAGATTTATTGACGATATTGAAGCTTGGAATAAGGATAATACTAAATTCATTGGGTAATTATAAAAAATTTATAATTCTCAAATTACTTTAAAGTTTATTAACAAAAAGACCGTTATTTATTTAGTGGCACTCTGATCGGTTTAAAGGATGGCTCATATTCAGAACAGTCTGCAGTCAAAGATTCTAATTTATTATTCTCCACTAATAGCGTTCACATTCGTAAACTTACAAACTTAGGATCAACAAATTGGAACCGATACAACTGGAAATATGTTATCAAACAAATTGATCTTCAGAAAAAAGGTTTGAAAAAGGAAAGACAACTTAAAAATGCAAGAAAGAAAATTGTTCAGAGAGTCTTACTTTCTTATACTGGAATTCAATTACCATTCTCAATTGAGCTGATTAGTGCCATTCATAGACAACGTGAATTCACAGGAAAGATGGTTAATAATAAATGGATTAACTGTATAAACGTTCAAATCAATTCTACCGTCCGATACCATAAATTCTTATTGTTAATGAAAGAACAAACAAATACTATACTCGTTCCCACTCTTGATATTGACCTTGGTTGGCATACGCATCAAATTCATGCTTCACTTTATCGTGCGTTCACTCAGAAACATTTAGGTCGACTCGTTAACCATAATGATACTTTGGATAAGGGAAAATTGTCAGACGGGTTTGCAAGTACAGCTCAAGCTTGGTATAAGAAGTATAATGAACCATATACGCACGTGAACCCATCAAAATATCGGTTAACCACCAAAAAAAAGATCTTGTCGGTTATTATACCACCTTATGGCCTTTCAGTTCTTTATCAATTGAAAAAATATAAAAAAGAAAATGCTACCAAAGAAAACCTACGTGATTCCAACATAGAAACATCAGATAAAAACAATTCTCAGACCGACAAAAAAGATGAAAAGAGGTACGGGTACTAATGACAATTTTGAGTTCGAGTTTGTAAACTTGTTCTTTGATCTATTTTTTAACATATTTAAAATATTTTTATCCATTTGTAGATACTCTGAAACATGTGGAGTTGTTGGGTTCACGGGTGAAGGTGGTGATTGCGGTGGGTGTGGAGAATACAGTAGTTGCGAAGGATGCATAGTTGTGGAGGATGCAGTAGGTTGTGGAGGATGTGGTGGTGGTTGCGGAGGTTGCGGAGGATGCGGAGGATGCGGAGGAGGATGATAATATACCGTTAAATATTAGTTCTACAGTCATGTGATTAATTTACCGATCATTTCCTAATTCGATAATATATTATGAAATGATTGTTATTTTTTCGTTTTTTATTACTTTTGTTTTCGTCTTAGGTATTATATTATTTCTTTTTGTTATTTTTAATCTTATTAATTTTGATTAAACAAATTTTAAATTTATAATATATTATTGAAAACTTATAACAAGAATATTAATAAAGTATAAATAATCATTTTTACATCGAATAAAAGCATAAATATTTTAGGAATGTATTATTTAGTACTTTGAATTAGCCTTCAAGATATCCTATATGTAGTACTTGAATTTGAGTTTCTGAGATGACATATATGGGTTGATTGCTAGGAAAATCAGGTTCCGGGAATTTTTTAGCAAAATTGAGATTTTTATTGCATTTTAGTTTTTGATGTTATTAGATTAAAATGTATTAAGCTCTTAATTTTAGTCAAAAATTTCTCGGAACCTGATTTTCCTAGAAACACTCCCATATAGTTCATAAAAAGGTTTTCACTATCTTTAGTTAAATAATCAAATCAAAAATTTAAAGTATTATCTTAGTACTTTTAATAAATATTAATATAGAAATTTATAATATTATTATGTACATTACTATATACTTTTTAATATTTTGTTTTAAGAATTTAACTATTATAAAATTTTGGCAAAATTTTCCTAAACCAGTAATATCAATCTTATAACAATAAGCAAATTATATATTAATGATCATTATAAGATTAAATTAGACAAATTATTATATATAAAAATATTATATAAAAACACTTTATAATCTAAAAAAAATCTATTAATAAAAAAATAAGCAAATAGAATTTATTCTGATATTGAGTTTATGCTTACAAAAAAGGTTAATAAATAATATAAGAAAAAAAAGACATCAATACTTTAAGATAAATATTAACTTTACTTTAGATAATTCTAGTGCTTTATTATAATCAAATGAGTTTGATAAACAGATAAAAAAAAATATTATTAAATTTCAGCTAGATAAGAAATATAAATATCTAAAAGCTAAATATAATAAGATTTTTGATAAAATAAGAAATCTTGTTTTATTCAATTAAGTAATAATTAGAAAATAATATAAATTCTAACTTACTTTTTTAAATAAAGTTATAATTAAAAAGAATATAAAAATTGATAAATTGATCTTATTACTTTTACAATAAAATAAAGAATTGAGAAAAGTTTTTTCTTTTTACTAAAAAAATTATAAATATATTAAATAATATTATCTTTTCTAAGAATTAAGTAATTATTATATATAATAATGTATTTAATCTATTATTTTTAATTATATAAATAATAATATTGAGCTGATTTTATATTATGAAATTAATAGTAAAAACTTATAGATAAAATTGTAGATTAATATTAAAAATGATTTTGTATTTGTAAAAAAATATATTTTTACTTTTCTCTATTTTCAATTTAACTTATAACTTAATGTCATCTATTTTAAAAAAATATAATCTATCTTTTTACTAATAATCTTTGCTTTTTATATATCCTAAAATATATTTTTTTTATTTTTTTCAAAAGAAAGCTTATTATTAATCTCTTATTTTATACTTAAAAATATTCACTAAAATATTTAGATTACCTGAAATAATAATTAATAATTCAAAAAAAAGTGATTTAAAGATTTAATTTTTTTGTATTTAATTAATTATTATATAGACTCTTTGCAATAGAAAGGAAGTAAACTACCAAAAAAATTTTTTTTGAATTAATATTAAATTTGGACTTATTTTGTTAAAAAAATAATAATATTTAACTTATAAAGTAAAAAAAAATTTTTTTGGTAGTTTCTTTTCTTTCTATTATAAAGAGCCTATATAAATACTGATATAAATAAAAAATTTTCAAATTTTTTTTAATATAAGCTAATATTTTTTGATAATAAATCTAAATCATTATATAAATTAATAATTACAGTTACTACTAAATATAACGAACTAGCTATTCTAATAGATTTAGTTTAGTATATAATAAATTCAATATATAATATTCATATTATATATTAAACTATTCAATATATAAATTTATCTAATAAAATTTAAACTATATATAAATTTACCATATGACAATCATATTTAAAATGCATTAAATACGTAATATATTACAATAATTTATTTAAATATTAGTATTATATTAAAAATAATAAAGGTTGATCTGTATAAGATTTTTTATAGCTAATAATTTTACTTTTTTATATAATTTTTTTAAAACTTTTAACTTTTTATTTACATCCCTAAATTCTAGTCCTTATTCATATAAAATTTTTTTAGTTTTATCTTAGCTTTTTCTGCTTTTATTAGAGTTACCTTTTTTAATATAGGTATAAATTAATTCTCATCTGCTATATCTTCTTCTTTATTTGTATTTCATATAATATTAACTATTTTAAATCTATAAACCCTCTTCTAAAATCTTATTCTCAATATAAAAGTATTCATATGCATTAAGATCATTATTTAAAAGCAGAGAAATTACCATTTCAAATTCATTAATTTTTATATCAAGGCTAGTATATTAGAATTTTACAAAAATTATCATTAACTAAAAATATTTTTAAAAGATTATATTTATATAATTTATATACCTATCATTAATTATTATCAGAAATTTCTCTAGTTTTAGAAAGGATACCTGTTTTCTTCTAATAGTATAAGATTATTTAAGAAAATACTGTTGATCATACTTTAGTCATATTTTTCATATTTTATAAAGCATCATAAATAGTATAATCTACAAGTTTTTTTATAATACCATTTTATATATTATCATATATATTAATCCTATTCAAAATTAAAAGGTGTTTATAATGACATTTCAAAGAATAAATTATTTTAGCATTATAGAACTGAAATTTAGTGGTAATATTTAATGAAAAGAATTTTACCTTTATATTATCTAACTTTTCTTTATTTTCATCTAAAATAAGATGTACTGATGTATTATTAATTAAAAAATTATTCTTTATCTTTTTGTTTTATTATTCCATTAAATTTAAGAAGAATTTTATTAAAGATGCTAACTTGTATCTATGTTTTTTTATTTTAAAAATAATAGACTGAAAGATTTTGTAATTAATATTTTTATGATATGAGAAGTTTTATATTTATGAATAAATGTTAGTATCATTTTCTCACTGCTAGTTGCATTTGTTATATAAAATATTGTAATGTGAGAATTTTCTTTTTTATGCCTTGATAGAGAATTATGTATCAAAACTCTAGAAGATTTCATCTTCTAAAATAAATCAGTTTTATTACTATTTTAAATATCTTTAGAATTATAAGATACAAGAAACTATTGTAAAGTAAAATGATTTCTTTCTATTGATTCAGTTAAAAGTATATTTTTAGCTTCATTTTATTATTTAAATTGATACAAACTATGCTTTTTCTTAAAACTATCTAACTAACCTTCTGAATGATAGAAGTCTTTTATGGAAAACTGCTTAGCAAAATAACTTACCTTTACTTTTAAGATATTACTATTAATGTCTTATTTTGTATTAAATGCATTATCAACTTATAAATCTAATGTATTTTTAATTGATACTATTTAAATTCACAAAATTTTTTAGTATTTTCTTAGTTTTCTATAACTATAAGTTAATATTTACTCTCTTTCAAAATATTAGTAATTGTAAATTTTTTAACATTATATTATTATGCAAGTTCTACATTTTAGAGGATTAGCTTATTTTTAATTTTACAAATTTCACACTTTTGTTTAGCAGTAAAACTAACTTATTTTCTTTTTATCAGTATTATTAAAACTTTTAAAAAATTTATCTAAAACAGACTAATGAAAATAGGAAAAATAATTATGCAAATAATGATGACGTATTTATTAAGTCATATTAAGTCATATGATAACTTAGTATACTAAATATATATCTAATATATTTGGGCTAATCAAAATAAGTTCAGATACAATATATAATAATTTATTTAATAATTTTATTATATTCAATATAATTTATTATAAAAAAATTAGTTCTGTAAAACTTAATTTAGTATAATAAGTTTTTAGTATAATTAGGTTCGTTATATTCAGTGATGACTATATTATCAATAGAAGAAATTGCAACTTTAAATACTACATAAAATTTGCTGATCAATAATAATCTTACATTAGATAATCTCTCAACTATATAAAATAATGATTAATAATAATTTCTATTTTATCTATTTGTCTGTTTTTCTTGTATTTTTTATATAGCTTATTTTATTTTATTTATTCTTTTTATCTGTAATTCTTTTAATGTTTATAATTTAATTTATTTTTTTTTATCATTTTTATATAATTTTTAAATATATTTCTATTAGAATATACTGTATATCTATATCTAATTAATTTATAATATAATAAATAGAGTTCTGAATTAGGTCAGATCAATCTATTTACCTGATCTGAAAATTTGGATTAAGTCAGTAGATTTTTAAGTTAATATCAAGTTAATAGATTGACTGACTTAATTAATCTGATAAAATTCAGATTAACCAATCATTTTTAAATAATGTTTTATTATTCATAAATTATATTTTATCATTTTTGAATGATATTTTTATCATTTTTAAATAATATTTTATTATTTAAAGACAAATATTTTTATCATTCAAGAATGTTATTTTTATCATCTTAAACAATATTTTTATTATTTAAGAATAATATTTTTATTATTTTTGAATAATATTTTATTGTTCTTCTTAAAAGATAGTTAATTATTCTTCTTAAATAATTTGATCAGATTAGATCAAGTTAAATGAAAATTAAAATCAGGTAGATTTTTATTTAACCTGATCTAATCCTCTCAATTAGATAACTTTATTGACCAGT
The DNA here is from genome assembly GCA_910592005.1 of Funneliformis mosseae. Classification (NCBI taxonomy): domain Eukaryota; kingdom Fungi; phylum Glomeromycota; class Glomeromycetes; order Glomerales; family Glomeraceae; genus Funneliformis; species Funneliformis mosseae. The sequence continues at coordinate 9,841 of CAJVPP010002791.1, forward strand.
CTAAACTGATCTATTTAAAACTTTAATAGTAAGTAGTTAACTATAGCAAATTAATTTTATATAAATAGAATAGCTTTTTATTTAAGTTGTAAATTAATTTACTTGTAAATTTCTGAGTCTTAAATTATTAATAAAGAAATCAATTTAAATCTATACAAATCATTTTTTTCTTCAATATTATTTCTTATCTAAGGTTGCTTATCTAAACTCATTTTGAATTTAGCAAAATATCTAAACTATAGTTCACTAATTTTTTAATAAGGTTTTGATATAGTTTCACATTTTTATAAGCTTTGATAGTTTTACATTTTTCAGAATTTTGCAGATTTTTAATAAGATTTTAATATAATTTCACTAAATTTTATTTTTTTTTATTTAGATGACTTGCAAAACCTTTATATTTTATCCAGTAATCTTATCTTTATTTAAGATTTATTATGATATTTTAAACTAATTTGCTTTTAAGTTTATCATTACAAGTTTAATTAAATATATCTTAAATTCTAAAATATAATAAATTGCTATATTAATTCAATATAATAGATACTTATAGAATTTAGAAAAATCTTAAAGTCAAAAACTCTAACATATAAAATTAATTATCACAACTTCTAACTTAAATATTAAAATGACTGAAAATAAACTTAGTGACAAATTGTTATTTCTATCAAAAAATAAAACTTTTGAGAAAGTTAAGAATTTTAAATCTAAATAAGTTTAGATAAGAGAATTAAATATATAACTTTAGTTATAGATTAAATATTTACCTAAAAGAACTATTAAAAAAAATTTTTCCTGTCAAATTTATTATTCTCTTTATATTTTTAAATCTGAAAAATTTGAAAATTTGTAGAATTAGAATTCAATTTGAATTATATAAATATATTAGTATTACCCTTGATCTCTTTATTATTATAGAGAGTACTCAAAAGTTTTTGAACAATTTTTCACTTAATATATAATGGAAAATTTTAATGCATAAATTTTCAAAGCTTAATAATATTTTATTTAAAGCATAATAAGCTTTACATTTTATATTAAGTAACTAATACTTAGTTATACCTCTTTTTGCTAAAATCACAATCTGTATTCATTTTGAATAAGTAGCATATAGTTATCAGTTTTATGTTTTTTTATTTATTACTAAATGTTTAAGCTTTTTACACTAGTTATTATTAATTAAATATGATCATTTAGATTAACACTTAAAATCTATAGAATCAGTTTTATCATATTGTTTTAATGTATCAAAAACTGTTATTTTTTCACATCTAATAGTTTCAGCAATTTTTGATATAAATCTTCACATTGATGACAATAAAATATTGCCTCACATTATTCTGTGATTAATTTATTTTTTTTCCCATTTTTTTTTATGAAGCGTGGCAAAGTAAATAAATTAGGTGATTTATAACATTATATGCAAACATAATGTTTATATATAAATAAACTAAATGCTGATCACTTTTTTATAGTTATTGATTGCTAAATAAGTTATTCAAAAACTTTTAGATACCCTCTATATTAGTTAAATTATCTTTTAGTTTAATTCACATTCAAATGATTATGATTTTTTTGAACTCTTATTATTCAAATTAATTCTTTAATTTAAAGTTATGAATATAAATTAATTATAGCTAAACTACTTTATTAATTTTTGTATTTATAAAAAATAGTTACTTTACAAATAATCTTTTTTTATTTGTTACACAAATATAATCTTCAATTAAATTCAATAATTATTTATTAGAAGATAAATTAAATATATTCTCTTAAAAGAGATATTAATCAAACTACTTTTCAATAATCTTAAATTAAACTTAAATCTAATATCTTTTATAATCTATTGGTATAATCTAAATAAAGAAAAAAATACTTATTTACTATTTCTAATTTTTTAGCTAAAGTAAACAAATCCTTTAAAAAATCAAATATAGAATAATATAAAGAAGCTTAATTTTAATTATTCCAATCTAATCTTATTAGAATTCCTGTCAAAATACCCTAATAATAACTTTAACTATTATAAAAAAACCTTAATTTAAATTAGAAAATGATTAAATATTCAGTAAGAATTTAATCTAATTCTTCAGAGATTATACAGATCAAATTTGAATTTCTATTATTGAATTTAACTTATAATTCAAATTTAAAAATCTTATAAGTGATTACTTGAATTCAAATTCTATTTATAATTTAAACCAATTTAGATTATCTTTTTTATTTTCTTTTAAATTTTAATTTTTTCAAAAATATAATCATTTTATTATTTTACATTCAATTCAATAAAATTATAATTTTTAAAATAATTTTTTAATTAGTTTGTTTAATTATTTTTATATAATAATTTATGTTAATTAAATTATTTATTATAATAAGTCTATTAGTATTTTAATAATAAATTATTATTTATATTTAATTAAAAAAAATTTATAAAAAATAATATTAAACTTAGAAAATTGATTAATATATTAATTTTTTTAGAATTTGATAAAATAATCTTTCTCAGTTTATTATAAAAATTTTTGAAAAAAATTATTTATCAAAGTTTATAAATGTGATATATTGATTTTTATAAAAAAACTCTTTCCGCTGATCCCCAATTTCAATATGACCGGAAAAAAAAATGGAAATAACAACAACAACAACAAGTCTACCAAGACTCGCTCTTCTTCCCCTAACAATGACCAACAGCAACGACCTGCTAAGAAACAGTTTATTGAACTGTCTCAACCAACTGAAGCTTCGTCTTCAAAAGATATTTCAGAAAACGTTGCGTCCTCCGACATGGAACTTGACGCAACTGTTCGCCCACTAAATGATAAAGGAAAGGCACCTGAAACTTCCTCTTCCTCTCCCAAAGCCCCAATAGATATTGACCAAGCTTTTGACGCTACTGAAAACAGCTTGGTTAACGACAAGAATAAAGCAAGTGGTATTCACCTTGAACGAGAAACGGAAGCTCCAATTTACTTCGCCTACTGCGCCGCTGAACGTTTCTTTCCAGCTAAAACTAATCGAGAAAAACAAAACGAGGCGTGTGACATATTCGCATCACATTATGCATCTTTCATTGGTGCATCAGTACGCACTCACCCTGACGACCCCAACAAAAAAATTGTCCGAATTGGATTCACCTCACACGAGGAAGCCAATCATGCAATTACCTTAAAATTCCTCATTTGGATAATGACACCTTTTCACCCCTGAGCACCAAACCAGCCGCAAAATATGTTCCAGATTTGTCAATCAGAGTAACAGAGATCCCGATCTCTACTACTGAATCAAATTTACAATCTACGTTCTCCATTTTCGGAAAGATCTCCAAGTGTACTATGTCGACTAAAAACTTATGGCAACAAGCGACAATCACCTTTGAAGAAAATACTGACATGACCACCCTCAATAAACTTAACAGCTACTTTGTTTTGAAAGATCTTGTCCAGATTCATCCTTGCACAATGTCAAATGAAGACGTCAGAAAAAAGTCCCAATTTTCTCTCAAACTTACGAATTTACCCCTTGACACTAACGGCCGTCACCTCATCTCAATCGGCAATGCAATAGATGCTATCGCATAGGTCATTCCTAAATCACGTGCGAACTATCGCAACCTTCAATACGCTATCTTTTACTTCAAAGACAAAGAAACTATGG
>CAJVPP010002792.1:0-13492 GCA_910592005.1 Funneliformis mosseae
TTTATATTTTATTAAAAAATTAATACTTTTTTTTTATGTTTGCAGGCAAATTTGCCTGCTTTACAGTTTAAGGGATAGAGAAGGTTGACTGTATATTAATTTTAATAAATAATCAAATAACTTATTTTATACCTAAAAGAGTTTGCAATTTTTGATTTTTTGATTTTTATTTTGTAAATAAAAAAAAATATAATTTATTAATTAATGTAGAGAAAAAATACATTAATGAAATATATACATATTTAATTTCAATTATATTTAAGATCAATAGTATATTCATTATTATAAATATAACCCAACATTTAGAAGTATATATATAATAATATACCAATTTCCAATTTATTATCTAAAATTTAATATTAAAATTAGTTACTTAATATTATTTTAAAGTAAATATATATTTAGTTTTTATTAATATAAAAATTTAAATATTTTTTTAATGTTATAATATACTTTTTATATTTTAATAAAAATAATAAAATAATATATAAGAATTTTATGATAATAATATTCTTTTTATAATAATATTAAAAAATTTAATAATATTATAATATGATTTCTCCTTATATTATATAATATTTTATTTATATTACTATTAATTTGAATATCAAACATCAATTGACGTATTAGCTTAAGTTTAATTTTTCTATTATTATTTGGTAAAAAATCTAAAATTATTTATAATTAGTAAATCAATTTATTCAAGAAATTTTCAAAAAAATATTTAATATTCTATTATGATTAATATTGTTAAAAGTAAATATTAATAAGTTGGTCAAAAATCAATGATAAAATTTTTTAATTTATAATTTTTTTAAAAATTACAAATTTTTAGCTTATAAGTAACCTTAAATTCTTTATTATATAATTAAAAAATAAAATTTACTATAATATTATATATATTTATAAAATTAATTTAAAAAAAAAAATTTTTAAAAATTTTAATTTTTCATAAAAGTAAATCAGAAGAGAATTTATAGTAAATAAGCAGGCAAATTTGCCTGCGAACCTCTACAGTTTAAGGGATAGTAACCCCACATATAGTCACATCCCCCTTTATAAGCATACTTCCCAAGTTACTAATAAACTTATTAAAAAAAACCTCTCTTTATTCACATCATATAATATTTTATAATTATATCATATTTTTTGGTCCCGAGGGGGGCTATAGAGAGGGTTCGACTGTATATCATTTTTTTTTTTTTATCTTATTAAATTTTTTTACAAAAGAAATTTCTAATACAAGGTAGGTTTGGAAAATTTCAGTATAAAAGAAGACTTTGACACAGAACAATTTTTTTTCAGAAAGAATCTGAACCATTAATTTATAAATAAATAATTATCACAGCTAAAGATGTATCTTAGAAACGCATAAATAAATATAAATAGATCGGTCTAATAGGTATAAGTACGATCGCATAATTATGACAATGGTGTCGATCTATTTATTCTTTTTCAAAGTTGAAAGTGAGGGCTTGCATCCATTGTATATCCTAATCGCTTCCGGTGCATCATTCCAAGCTTGTCTTCCAAGTAAACGATACTAAATAGGAAAAAAAAGGGCGTCAATAAACCTAAAAACAAAATACTCAATCACGTTTAAGAGAATAAATTACATGAATAGGAGTTGGCACGCCAAATAGGACTAGTTTCCACAATCTTGGACCAAATTTGAATAAAATTTTTGATGGATAAGGTAAACAACCCATATCTTTTGCTAATTCATCCATGTAAGGAATCATATCAGCTTGAATAGTGTGTCTTGCTGAATGATAATAACGTTTTCTTATAATATCTTGGGTTTTCTTTATGTCTTTTTCCATTTCTTCAGGTGTTGGTGTCTTAGATAAGTTACCAGTCCAGAAACTTGTTGCATATTGTGCTTGTAAATCACTATTAAATAAGACAATGAAGTGATTTTTTTAAAAAAGTTTTAACAATTAAAAAAAAGAAAAGAAAGAAAATTGACATTATTTACCTAACAGGCATTATAGCACCAATTGCTTGAACAAATCCGATAAAAGCGATACTAGTAATCCTTGGTGGAAAAATAAATTTATATAACCAAACTAAGTTCTCTTGATATTCTTCATTTCCAAATTGATTTTCAACTTCTTTACCACCGGAAATAATTTCTTTATCCATAAATGGAATATTAACGAAATCATATCCAGTTGCATAAATAATTGCATCAATATTTTCAATTACACTCCCATCAACAAATTCGATTGAATTATCGACCTTTAATTCAGCAATATCAGGCTTAGGTATAATTACACCAATTGCAACGCGCTCAAGAAAATCAGATTTAACAGTTGGATGATTTGCACTTGGTGGTGTCTTTGGTTTAAATCCTTGAGGATGTGGACCAACTGTATAATTTGCAATAAATTCGATTAACCAATTTTTTAGAAATCCTGGAAAGTAATGGAAAAAACGCGTCGCTAATTGGTCAGCTGATAAACGACCAAATAAACGCCGTGGAAGGATCCATGGAAGATAACCTAAAAATATATAATAAAAAATTGAATAAATCATAATTTTATAGAAATAAAAATGCAATTAATCAATAATACCTCTTCGTGAACACAAAAATACTTGAGACGCGACACTGGATAATTCAACGGAAATGTCCATCCCACTAAACGTGCACAAACGAAAAAAAAACAAGGTTCGATATTAATTGAGTATTAAATTTTATTCATTCGGCAAAAAAAAAACAAAGAAAATATATTACAGTGAATTTTTTAAAACTTTTTGTTACCTATTTCCACATCCTACAACAAGAACACGTTTATTTTCATAATCGCTAGCACTACATATGATCATGATGGTTATAACGCATATTTGGGGAAAAAAGCGAAACTCAGTACATAAGAAGATACTTACCGACGATATAAGTGAGAATGTATTTGTTTATTGGTAAACTTATCCATTCCTATGTATTTAGGAATTCTTGGATAACGATGATGCCCAATACAAACCATTACATAATCAAATATTTCTTCATGTTCTTCATTCTTATCTTTATTTAAATAACAAACATTCCATCGACCATCGGGACGAATTGACAAGCGTTGAATTGGAGAATTAAATTTGATATATGGTAAAAGGTTAAACTTTTCCGCATACATATCAAAGTATCTAATGTATAATTATAAGTATCATGTGCAAATCTGTTTTCGATTAAAAAAAAATTTATAAAATAAGCTTACTTAACAACGTATTTGTTATGTAAAAAAGATGGCCAATCATAAGGAACAGGAAAATCAGTGAAAGCCATCTGTCAAAAGGTAACTCATTTTTAAATGTGTGATAATGATTAAGAAAAGAAAAAAACTGTTTTCATTACCACTTCTTTACTAGTATTAATGACAACGCTCTGATAAATAGAAGAATGTGGATCCTTATTTTTCTCATTTACTTCTGTATAACGCCAAAGTCCACCAGTATGATCAGATGCTTCAAAACAAACAGGTTCGAGATTATCTTCAAGACATTGTTTGATACTTGTGAGGCCAGAAGAGCCTTTGGATTAAGCAATCATTTGATTAATGATTAAATATAAATTTATATCAGAAAGGCAAAAAAAAAACACGTTATTTACCTGCTCCAACAATAGCAACGCGACGTTTTTCCATTTTCAAATTTAAAAATGTAAAAAAAAAAAAAAAAGAAATTTATACGAATAGTGGTTAACCTAACGATCGGCAATCGTTGATTTGTCAATGGAAATGTCTTTTTGAGATTCGATCAAATAAGGCTTAATTCAAGTCATATCAATGATTCCATACCAGAACTAAAACAACCCTCCTTTTTGGCCAAAATTTAAATGTAAATACAAGATAATCTACATTATATTTTTTTTTTTTGACACTCTTTTAAACTTTATAATTCAAATACTTTAAAATGAAATTCATTATTTCTTTTGCTTATTCCAATTATTTTTTACAAATAAAAGTTTTTTTTCTACCTATATAAATATAATAATTTTCTTTATAAAGTAAAATATACACTACCTAGACAAAAGTAGCGAACCTTTTATTTTTGTTAATTACTCAAAATTATACATAATAATAATAATTGAAATTTTAATAATTGATGACATAAGTTCTAAAGAACATACATTCTAAATTTCATAATTCTAGCCTTCATACAACTATATTTACTAAAAAAAAACTTATTAACAATTATCACGTATATATATTATATAATAGTAAGTAAATAGTCAGTTTATTTAGAATTATACATAATAAATATTTTAATTTTTATATTATTTTGAAAGCAATAGTTTAGGAGAATAAATAAGCATGAATTTTTATATTCTTATTTTACAAATTCATAATTTTTGTTTTTTTTTTTAATTTAATAATCAGAATTTTTTTAAATTTTTTAATTGATGCAGCTGTATAAAGATTAGAAGCGTAAAAATTTGATTTATGTTCTTTAAAATCTATATTATCATATATTAAAATTTCAAGCATCATTATTATATGTAATTTCAAGTAATTAATAAAAATAGAGGGATTACCACTTTTATCTAAGTAATTTAACAATTATTAAATTTATTTTTTTGATTAATACAGTTGCATGAAAGTTAGAAACACAAAATTTTAAATATAAATTCTGTGGTATTTATATTATCACATATTAAAATTTCAAGTATTATTATTATGTATAATTTTGAGTAATTAACAAAAATAAAAGGTCTGCTACTTTTGTGTATATACAAATATTATTAGATAAAGCTTATATAAATTTGTCATTAAATATATTAAAGTAAACTTTCTATTTTTTTTATTTTCTTTAATTATATAAATTAAAATGTATTTATTATGATTAATGCTTTAAAATTGTTTAGTTCAATTTAATTTACTAAAAATACTAATTTAAATCTAAATTAAATTACAATCCTGATTTAAATTAAAAATTTTAAATTAATCTAAAAATTTAGTTTAATTACCTATCCTTATCCTTTAAACTATAGGGTTTTACAGATAAATTTGCCTGCTTATTTATTATAAATTTCCTTCTAATTTACTTTTATGAAAAATTAAAATTTTTAAAAATTATTTTTTTTAAATTAATTTATAAATATATATAATATTATAATAACTTTATTTTTTAATTATATAATAAATAATTTAAGATTATTTATAAGCTAAATATAATCATCCTTCTTTATAATTACACCTTACGGGATTATCAAATGGTATGATTGTATAGAAGTATGCTTATAATAATGTTTTTACTATAATTATATATATATAAAACTTTTGAATTAATCTAATTATAAATTTTTTAGTTATATGTAATTTTAAAAAAAAAAAGAAAAAATTTAAAATACAATATAAAAAATTATATTACATTATTTTATACAGATTTTTATTTTCTTTATAATAAATATTAATTAGAATTATTAAGTAAAAATTAAAAAAATTTATTAGAAATATAAATATAAATATTGATCTGATATATAAAAAAATGTGTTTTCTATAAATAAAATAAATAATCTTACTTAATTAGTTAAAATATATTCATAAATTACCAAATATTTTAAAATTATTTTTAAAAATATATCAAGATATAAGTCAATAGCAAGGTGATTAAAAATATTTATATAAAAGAATATAAGAATTTTGTTAGCAAATAAACCTGATAATAATCTGATAAAAAATTTATATTGTAATTTCCATCAAGTAAAATTTCTGTAATTCTTTAAAACTTTTAATATTGTTTATAATGTTTAAATATGATTTACATAAGATTATAAATGTTTTTATTACTTGATCTCTATAATTATATTCAATAAAGCTTAAATAATTTTTTTAGAAAATGATACTTTATTTATAATAATATGATCATATACTTAATATAAAAAAAAAGTATTAATTTTTTAATAAATTATAAAAATTATAATAATTAAAGTTATTCTTCATAATAAATTTTATAATATTCTATTATGATTAATATTAAATGTTAATAAAATTGTTAAAGGTCAAAGATAAAATTTTTTAATTTAAAAATTTTTTAAAAATTACAAATATTTAGCTTATAAGTAATTTTACAAAACTTTATAATTTAAGAAATAATTATTTATTTATTATAATATAAATTAATTAAATAAAAATAAATACTATAATAAAAATATATTTTAATGAAATAATAATATAAATAATAATAAGTAATAAAGAAATTAAAAAGTTAAATAAACTAAAAAAAAAAATTTAACAAAAAAAATAAACTATAGAAAAATTTATAAAAAAATAAGTAAAGTAGAAATTATTATTGATTACTATTTAATGTAAAATTATTTAAGATAAGATTATTATTGATTTGCAAGTCTTACATAATATTAGATAATATTATTATTTCTTCTGTTAATAATATGCTTTTAACATTTTTATTTATATTTTTATTATTTTAAAAATAATATAAAGTAAATTTAATATTTTTAATATTTTATAAAATTAATTTATATAATCTTTTTTTATTGAATATTAAATACTAAGATTTTTATTAATTAAAATTGTTTAATAGAATAATTAATATTATTATTCTTATTAAATAATAAAAAAATTATTCATTAGAATAATTAAAATTATTATACTCATTAAATGATAAAAATATCATTTGATAGAAATAATTAAAATTATTATTTCTATTAAATAAAAAGAATTATTTAAATTATATTAATTAAGAATTTCAATTTTATCATTTAAGATTAAATGTTTTAGAATTATAAATACAATTATTTCCTTTATAATCACCCTTAGTATGATCATATAATATAAATTCTTTATTATTAGTTTAAAACAAAGTATAGAATTATATATAACAAAAACTATTTTAATATTTTCTAGCTCAATAATTGAGTCAATACTGATTAGATTTTATAATTGCATAAAATCTTAAATAAATAAATATCAGTGTAAATTTTTTTAGTTAAAATTGTTTTAGACTTAACAACAATTTTTATTTTTCTAATAAGTATATATTTTGTAAATACTAATACTTATTAATATTATATAAAATCCTCTTTATAATTATATACTTTTAGGATTAATATATAATAATAATATATAAAATCCCTCTATATAGTTACTTTTATTATATCATACTTTTTATTTTTGATTTTAAGAGATATTACTATAATAGAGAATAATTGTATTAGGATTTTATATTTGATTTAATTAGGTTATATCATTAATTAAAAATTATATTGATATTTAGATTAATTATTTAAATTTATTTAGATTTAACAAATTATTTAAACCTTTAGTTTCATTATTTTTTATTAAGATTTGATATAGTATTACCATTTTTATAAACTTTAAAATAGCAGATTTTTAGTAGAATTTTACAAAATTTTAACTTTTACTATTTAAATAATTTACAAAATCTTAAAAATCTTAGCTCTATTTCTTCTAACTTAAATATTTAAAATATTAAAAACAAATTTAAGATTTGATTGATTTGAGAGAATATTTTGTTCAAATTACTGAGGCAGTCAAATAACAGTTCTCTTGTAAAATGAAGAAAAATTATAAATCATTATTTAAATCAAAAGAAAAAAAAGTCAATTTATTGTGTTGATTATGAATTGAAATCATCACAAAACAATTCTGAGAATAATAATAATTTGATAACAGAAGAAATTAATGCAAAAGAAACCAAGATATTTTTCAAATATTTAAAAATATTTGTGACTATTATAACAAAAAAATTTGATAATAGTAAAGTATTTATTTGTAGACATGGTTAAATGCACTGTCAAATATTACCTAACATCTTAAAAAATAGAAGGAAAAACAGAGATCTTAAATTACATATAATAATATAATTATGTGATAATAGTTGTAATTACATGATAATAAGTAGCTTAGCAAAATTTATTATATTATATATTTATTTTATTAGATTGATATAATATACACATATATATACATTTTTTATAAAATTTTTTTATTTTTTATTTAAATTACAAGTCCTTAATTCAAGTTCCATTTTATCATATGACCTTTTTTATTAAGATAAAAGAAGAGAAAGATTGTTAAAAGATGAGTTTTTCTATCTTTTAGGTCGTCTTCAAATAGTAGGATATATTAATTATTTATGATTTATTAGGAATATAAGAGTAGAAAAATACTTCTGATAAATAGGACAACAAAGTAATAAATATGTGTTTTTTTAATAAATGTATAATAGGTATCATAACCTAGTATTTTCAAAAGATTGCTATACTAAAGAAGATGAATCATATTTATAAATCACCATCTTTGATTTTGGTAATTAGTGATAAGAAACTATTATGTTGTTGAAGAAAATCCATAGCTTCTTTAATATTGGATAGTCTATAGCAACTGCTTTTATATATCATTTGATATCTAGAGAATAGATACACAAATTACAGTAAATTTTGATTTAGAACTATAATATAAAACTTTTAGAATGAGTATGTATTATTTCTTCATTTACATTATTTGATTTTTTTATTCTTTTTTTGTTCTTTTTAATTCTTCAGCCTTTTTTTCTATTCTCTTAAATTGTATATGTTTAAATAAATTTGTGAATATATTGACATAATAAGCATCAACTTTCTTTCTAAAAATCAAATCACAACATCAAATTTTACAAAGTGCTTCTCCTGAATAGTAAAAATTTTGAGTCGTTAATTCTGAATCTATAATTTTACCTTATATTCAGATGCATACTAAATTGGTCAATTAGCAAAGTAATATCAGCAAGTTCAGATAATGTTACTATATCCCTTTTAACTGGATTGTATTTCAATTATCTTAAGGTATACGTTTGTATATTTAAAAAATTTAAGTTGAACTTTTTAAAAAGTTGACAATAGGGTTTTATATTTTTAAAGTATCCAGGATTTTTGTCTGGTTCTCTGTTCACTAATAAAATCTATATTGATTAAATTTTTCCATTCATTTTTAACATATTATTATATTTAAAATTTGAAGTAAGACTTTTCAGGTCTTGCATATATGTAAGTAAAGATGTATTAAAAGACTATTAAAAATTTATAAAATCATTAATTTTCTTGTTTATAATTCATTATTAGATTCATTTGGGTTTATTATTAAATACTTGATGAAATTAGTTTTATTTATATTCTATAAGAAAATTATAGTTAGTTATAGTTATAAGTTTATTAATAACCTGTAATATACGAAATATATGACCTACTGCAGGTATTTTAAGTTTAAATTTCACCTTATTATCTTAGAAAATAATAACTGATATGTCAGCAAAATTGCTAGCAAATTGCTTAGTATATTTTATTAATATAAGGCAATAATGTCTATCAAAATATTCATGTATTTAAATACATAAAACTTTAGTGATTATAATCCATACTAAATGATGATATACTTTTGCAAAAATCAAGTTTAATTAACAGGATAAAAGGTAATATAGTCCTTACCATGTAATTTCATATTTTTTTTCAAGATTTTTATGCAAATTTTCTATTATCTAAACTTTAATAGCTTTTTTCTATCATTTTGTATTAGCTGATCCAAATTCTATGCAATTGTGTATATGTTCATATAAATTTAGATACTTGAAGAGAAGTGATAGCTTTTTAAGTTTATTATAACAAACAATCTCTTTGTTTTTGATAGTTATCTCAATTTTTTCTTTGTAATTTTGAAAGTATTTGATATTTCTTTTTAACTTTGCAATTTTATCTTTGTTATATTTAACTTCATTTTGCAAGTTTTTCATTTTTTGGTAAATATTAAGATGAATCTGAACATCACTAGAAACATTATAAATCTGCTCAAGTTTATAAATTTTTTTCAGCTATTTGGATTACTTCTGCTGCCTTTTTTTGAGCTAAAGCATTAGCAGGAATTTCTGATAAAGAGTCTACTGAACAAATGGTGAAAGAAAAAGGAAAAGAATTTGATTTTTTGGTAAATACAGAATGTTTGTATCTTATTGACTATTAACTGTATATCATATAAATTAAGTGATGTGATTATATAGTTCTGAATTATATCATCAATATCATTAACACTCTTTTTCTTAATGTTATTCTACTAGTTTATGACTTCTTGACAAACAACAGCATGATTGAAAGTATAATTACTTGTTTTTACTATAACACTACACACATAGATATTTGTAAACTCCTAATATTTATTAATTAGTAAATCAAATATTGATTTTATTAAATTTAGGGCTAAAAAAAATGGTTGACAACTCATTTTTAATATTTGAAAGAAAATGTAAAAATGCTTATAAAAGAATATTACAAGTATTAAAAATTAATTGCGTAACAAACGTGTTAAAACTTTGTGAATTTTAAATAATTTTTGAAAAAAATTATCACAAACATTGAAAGATTTTAATAGTATATATATTTTTTTAAAATGAATTTCTTTCAAAATTAAGTATTAGATTTAAGCTATTTTTCTTTTTTTATTTTCTATCACTATATAAACTATAATAAATTATATCAATTTTTTTCCTAGACATATAAAATCAAATCATATGATTTCGCTACATGTATTACTAGAGAGGAGGAAAGTAGACTCTTATATGAACATAATATTAGGTAATATCTAACAGTACCCTTATCATTTTGGATATTATCAAATAATGGAGTATAGTTGTTATCATTGTGAAGATATTATAAATATGGAATTTACAGAATGTGAACTCTTATTTAAAAAGATTAGAAAGTGGTTAAATATTCTTATTTTAAAAGAAAAGGATGATTCCAGTAGAAGAAAATGAAGTACTATAGAAAATAGAAACAATAAATTTTAATGTGTAATAAAATAACAAATTTATTTGCGTCAATAAAAAATTAAATGTTGTATTTTATAAATTTGCTTTTAAAATGATTGGTTTAAATAATAATATTTTTTTTATTTAAGATTTAGCTAACAGTAACTGCAATTTCAGCCTATTACTATAAGTAAAGAAATCCTTCTTATAAAACTCTCTGAAATATTAAATCTCATTGGATCTTATTAGCTTAATTGAAGAGATAACTTTAAAGAACTAATTATTTAATAATTGTGATGAATCTTATTTAGATAATCATTATTTAATTGAATCTTATTGTAAAATACATATACAGTATGTAACAAAAAAAATAGCAGTGACAAAAAGCAATATATCTCAAAAACTACTTATCCGATTTGAATGAATTTAAATTTATTTAAAAGCTGATCAATTCCTTTATTAGATAAAAAAATTTTAATACAATATTCTATTACTGTTTTTTCTAAAACTATTTCACATCTGGTTTTCATGAATATAATCAAATTATTCACTATTGATTGAGGAACTGCATCCTATTCTTCAACCAAAAATTTGGTCAACTCATTAATATTTTGAGGCATCCGCTTTTCAACATTATTTTTAATGATCATCCATATATTTTTAATAGAATTAAGATCTGGACTATTAGATAGCCAATCAATAGTATGAATCAAATTTTCAGCAATAAACTCCTTTGCAACATGTGAAGTGTGTTTCAGATCATTGTCTTATTGCAGATGTCAGTTTCTTCTATACATATTTCTTGCAGCAGATAGAAACTGGTTCTATAATATACTTACATAAAATGGTCTATCTATAATATTAGTAAAACAAAAGAGAGGTGTTTTTCCTTTTTTTGAAATCCCTTCCTATGCCATTATTTTTTAACGAGATTTTGGCAACCTCTGAATGAGTCTTTTACTATTTTTATGTCATTGACTGATCTTATTTCAAAAAAGATTAAATGATGTCTTATCAGTGAATATTATCTGACTCTAATTGTCATTTAAATGTGCTTGTGCCCATACTTTTTATATTTCAATATGCTGATTTGTGAGCATCGAAGTTGCTAATGGGACAGAACTTTCATATCCTTTTTTTTCATATATCTCTAGATGGATTTATATGAAATGGAAATATTACAGGTATTTTGTATTTTTGCAGCAAGTTGGCAGGTCAAAATTGCAGTATTTTTGTGCACATATTGTTCAATAGCCTGGGATATAGTTTGTATAATCTTTGATTTCTGACTATTATTACACTGATGATTGATATTACCTGTTTCTCTAAGCTTTTTAAGATTACGCTCAATAGTACGAAGGAGAATACCAGTTTTTTTTTGTATTTCCTTTGCTGAATTAATACTATTAAATCAGTAATGTTGAATTGTTTGTCTTTGAGCTTCTAATCTTGTATTAACCATCATTGCAAAGAAAATAATATAAAAATAAACAAAAATAAATAAAAATTTATTTTAAAAACGCGTTTTCTAAATTTAGAAATATTAAATTAATGATTTGTTTATGATCAACATTATAAATTTCTATGTTTTATTTGTAAAAAAATATTATTTTATCAATCACCATTTTTATCATTACACACTGTAAATTATTGTGTAATGATTAGCATTTTCAGGAGTTAATATTTTATTTTTCAACAGAATAAATGAAGTCTATCTATACTTATTGCCAAAAAGAAAAAGATACTGATTTTTCTTGTCAATGGCTTATTACTAAATTAATATCAGAATTTTTTAATCAATTCTTTAATTTTTGATTCTAAGGCTTATTTTGTTTACTATAATTTATTAATTTTTATATTATACAAAGCAATTTTGGCAAATTTCAAGATCATTTCCTTTTTTTGAAGTGATCTAGATCACTTTATATATAATCACGTGATAGATTTCATAGTAAAATCATTACATAATTAGGTTATTTTAAGATCACTTCAAGATCATTTTACCAATACTAGTACAAAGAGTTTATGATTGAATTTTGTTTATAATATTTTTATTATAAGAAGTATTATTATTTTGATTGGTTTTAATTGTATTTATAAAAGTATATATAGGGATGTTAATGGTTCAACTAGTTCAGTTTTAGTCTGATTTTTATTAGTTTGAGGGTAAAATTGAACTGGATTAGTTTGTAAACTGATTTGAAATTAGAGTCTAAACCGAAATTTAGACTGGAGTTTATATATACAGATTAATATAAAAATCTTTAATAAAACTATAAAAAAATTATGTAATACTCAACATTTCCAATACAAAAATTTTATTATAATGTAAATAAATTGAAAAAAAAGTCAAATAATATAAAAAATTTTTTTTTGTGATCTATTATTACTGAAACATTATTTCTATCAAGCTTTTGACCGAAATAATTTCGCCTTATTATCTATCCTCACAATTTTATATAAATTTATATATGTTTTACAATTTTTTTTTCTGAAATCTAATGTTTTATACAAATAATTGCTCTTGCTATTTCAGAATTTAACCTGTTTCTAACTTTGAAATAATTAAGTCTGAAATTGAAAAGGTTCTTTCTGATGGAACTGATGTTGCTTGAATTGATAGATAATCCTTAGCTACAGTAGCGGTCATAAGTATCTGACCCTCATAATTCTTAAAGTTAATTAATAACACCCATTAAAATTTTCCAAAATTTAAGTACAATACCAATGTTGATCA
>CAJVPP010002793.1:0-13491 GCA_910592005.1 Funneliformis mosseae
AAAGTTATACCAGGTTAAATTTATTCAAAAAATAATATAAAGAATATAAAGAAATATTTGCTAAGTATTTATTATTAGAGTTAGTATTATTGATTTTGATTAAGATTTGGATTATGATAGAATTAGGATTAATTAAGAATGTCACATCTCAGTAATCCTTCAATTTACTAAGTACAGTATGAAATCACTATAATAAGAACTTAAAAAAACATTAATAAAATTTAACCTACTGATTTTTTAATCAAATAAAAAAATTGATTTATATTTGTAAAAATAAATCGATTTATAAAAAAATTTTTTTCAATTTTGTAAATTATCATTATGTAAACATTGTGTAATATATATATAAGCCAATTAGAAACTAAGAATTAAAATCATATAAAACAATTTATTTTATTTTATTTTATTATTTTATTATAAATTGCATCAGATACACAATGATGAAACTTATATTTTTTAATTGCAAACTCTACTATTTTACTAGTAATACCTTTTTTATAAATATTCATATACCACCATGATTTTTATGAATATTTTTGAAATGTAATTAAATTGAATCTAATGCTTTAGGAATAATTTATTATAATCCAACCTATGTATAATTGCAATATTTTTGTGTATTTCTTTTGCTATACTCTAATATATCTTTATATAATTCAATTACAATAATATTTAAGTTAAAATATATGAATGATAAAAGATTTGTTCTTATAAATTCTTCATCACATATTTTTTCAATTTCAGTTTTTATAATTAATTTTGAATAAATTTAACCTGATATAACTTTATTAATATTGAAAATATTAAAATTCTAATCCAGGTTTCTTAAAGCACAGGTCATGTTTTATCTATTTTATGGATTAAATTTTCAATTTTATATATAATAAAATTTTTTGCATTTTAAATTTGTTCTATTTTTACTATAATAAAGTTCCGTTCTGCACTGTATTCTAAATTTTTTTGTGAGAAAAATGCTAATTGTCACAATTAGCGTCACCCCTAATAAGTATATGTGACCCGGCAAATAAAATCTGGCTATCTTTTTTTCAGGACAGTTAGTGTACAAGGAACGCAGTCGCATTACGGCGGTGCACATGTGACGGATAATATGTGACGAATAGATTTTTCACTTCTGAAAAATTCGTTTCAAAATACTTGACAGAAAATATCACAATCCTTTCGGTAATTAATTTTTTTTCATCCATTTCCCATTCTTTGTATTTTTGTAATTCTGAAAATCATTTAAGCATTATTTCTTGGGGTCTTTATTTAATAAAGCATTTCCATTTGTTATATGCTAAAAAATTAGGCCTAATAGAACAAAGGAAATCAGAACCATTGTTGATGATTTTGTATGATCGTAAATTGGATTGAGTTATTTTTGATTAGTTTATGAAAATAGATGATTTTTAGTAATGAATTCGTTCAACAAGAATGGTTGATTTCCGTGCTTTAGAAATTTGGAATACAGGTTCATAATATACGGATATACTTACTATATGGAAAATAGAGAGATTATTTTTTAAATTTTTTATTTTTTGGTCCATATACAGCAGTAACAAATAAAGTAGCTGAAATCGGCTTCCCCCGTTTCAAAATAAAAAAATCTTTTCTTTTTCATTATTTGTTTGATTTTCTTTTGTTGCATATTCGAAACCCTTTGTTTGTTTCATAATTTCATATATAAAATTGAACAACTAAAATAAATTCTTTATTGTCTTAATATGGTAATTAGGTAAATTTTAAAAATAAAAAATTAAACAAATAAATATTCTATATAAATACTGTAAATACACTTCGTTTATCATTAAAAAATAATTTTTAATTTTTACTTTATTGATTTATGAACCTTTCACTTAATAAATCGACGCCTGGTGCGTCAACAACTGGATATGCGTTACCAACATCACCAAGCTTACAAGATGAAGTATTTCGACAACGAATTACGTCTCCTCGAATGAATCACGAAAATTCTACAGGAGAAAAATCATTTTCTGAAAAAAGTACAATAGATATTCCACCGTCTCCTCAATCGCCTAAAAATATTCTTGGATTAAGGAGCAAACTCTCGCAATCTTGGATAGAATATGCAATCATATCATTGATGATCATAACCATACGTTTATGTCTTACCATTAAATCAATTGGACCGCTTGTTGAATTTGCCAAAAATAAGGCAATTAGTTCATGCTCTGCGCTCGAACTTACTGCGTCGGCAGTAGTGTCACTTCCGCATATTATGGCAGGTGGATTAAATCGAGCAACGGTTGATAGTGTTAACCTTGCGATTAAAGGATTAGAAAAAACAATAGATTTATCGATAGTCGCAATAGAAGGTATTATCGTTTGGTTGATTCATGTATACAAACGGACATATCTATGTCTTTTGGAATTTGCAGTAAGGGGATCGATTGGCGTATTATCAGAATCTGTCAAAGTATTAGGTGAATCAGCCAATGAAATGATAAGTGGAATTAAATCCGGGTTAGATAATGAAATATCAGGAATAAGTTCAACACTTGACGATTTAAGAAATTCAATTGGGGGCATAGGAGTAAATATACCAACTATTAATTTATCAACCGAACCTTTGGCTAATTTTCAATTACCAACGACCAACATTGTTGAAGGAATTGACGCATTAAATGAAAATCTTCCAACAATGGATGAAATTGAAACGAAAATTTCAGCATTAGCATCAGTTCCGTTTAATGAATTAAGAGGAATTGTTAAAGATGCTGTTTCAAATATTCAATTCAATCAAAGTGTTTTACCCATACCGCCAAAAAATCAAGTAAAATTTTGTGCAGATAATTTAAACCTTGATATTTTTGATGAGGTATCAAATGAGCTGATTAAAGGAGTGTATATCGGCATTGGAATTCTCATAACAATAATTCTATTAATGATCGTATTTAATATGGTGATTATTTGGCTTAAAAATAAAAATTATGGTTTTAGATTAATTAGAATGGAAGATGTTTTCATATGGATTACAAATGGATCAAAGATTTTTAAAAACAATGAAAATAAAGATTTGTATATTTGGTTCTGGCATTACATCCTTCACAAACCGGCATTGATCTGTTTATTGATAGGAATAACTGGTGTATTAGGAATTTATTTACAAATTTTTATTCTTAATACAGTCAAACAGGTTAATAAACAAACAATCGTTGATTCGATTAATGAATTTAGTAATTCTATCTCAAATTTAATTGATTCGCAATTAGTTTCGACTTCGAAACAATTTTCAAACGATAGTAACACCGCAATCCTTTCCTTAGAGAATGATTTGAATCAGAATTTATTCGGATGGGTCAATACGACGACGACTACGTTAAATAATACGCTAAATGTCGCGGTAGATGAAATTTCGACCTTTGTTCAAAATACTTTTAGCGGGGTACCAATATTATTAACAGCCGTAAATCAATTAGTTGATTGTTTAATTTTAAATAAAATAGAAGGAATCCAAACCGGACTAAATTTTATTAGCGAAAACGCTTTCATTGGTTTACCGCGCGTAAATGAAGCCGTCTTGTCGGATTTTAATAGTGGTATGAATGATTTTGTGGTTGGTCAAGCTACAAATGAACTTGTTGGTAGTAAAGATGGTGAAATTGGTGGTGAAATAGGGAAAATATTTGACGCATATGAAGAGACCTTACGGTCAGAATTAATCTTATTTTGGTGTTTGATTTCTGTTTGGTTCATTGTTATCTTCATGGCCTTGATTGGTGTGTTGTGGGAGCTATTTCAACGTAGGAGAAGAAACAAAATTAATATTAGAGATGGTGCTGATACAAAAACGAATCCTAAGCCTGATTTCTCTCAAAGAGACATTATTAACCCTCTTCCAGCTCGACCTCGACCTCCTTTACCACCAAAACCAATCAAAAAAAATGACAGTGACAGTGATTTATGTTGATTTTTAATATTTTTTCTTTTTTTTTTTTTAAAAAAAGAAAAATTGTATATATTTAGAATTGTTTTTTTATTTCAAAATAAAATACTACTCGTGTAACTTTTATGATCGATCAAATCCCAGTTAAATTTCTGTTATCTATCTGATTACTGTATATTACATATGTTATATATGTAATCAACGACACTTTTACATATTTTACGGAACTCGGATTCGGGTTCAGGCTCGGCTTGGATAGGCTTGGAATCATCAAAGCTCATACCTAATTTTTCTTTTGTTAAATTATCACCAATTTCATAAACTCGCTCAACGGGAGTTCTAACTTCATTCAATTTATCTAATTTAATTAATTCATATTGTTTTCTAACAAATTCTGTG
Organism: Funneliformis mosseae; assembly: GCA_910592005.1. Classification (NCBI taxonomy): domain Eukaryota; kingdom Fungi; phylum Glomeromycota; class Glomeromycetes; order Glomerales; family Glomeraceae; genus Funneliformis; species Funneliformis mosseae. Next base: position 4,307 of record CAJVPP010002793.1, read on the forward strand.
ATATCTTCAATTCCAATTATCCATTCATTAGAATATTTTTGCAATATATTGTTTTTTATACCAAGTTGTATTGCCCTTCTTTGCATCTTTTCTCCAAGTAAATCATGGTCTGGATCCCATTGTAGTCTTACTTGTGATTTTTCTAATTGTTCTTTCCATTCCTCTTGTAAAGTGGAGGATTCATCGGATCGTGATTTGGAGTATTCATCAGATCGTGATTTGGAAGATTTATTAGATCTTGATTTCGAGGATTTATCGGATCGCGATTTGAAGGATTTATTAGGTCTTGAATTCGAGGATTTTTCTGATCGGGATGTACTGGATGAATTAGATCGTGAATTAGAAGATAGATAAGATTGACTGAAACTTGTTAATGTCGCTTCTGATAAAATTTCTTCAAATCCTGTTTTTTTTTTTAACTTTATTGCCAAAATCTGAAACATAAATTTTGTAAAAAAAAAAAAGAAATTTATTTTTAAAAAACTTATAAATAAAAATAACAAACAAATTGTAATAATTACTCTTTCTTGATTCTTTTTGGTGGCCCATCCAGATCTATACATCATCCAAGTAAAATTGGTTTTAATCCATGTCATTCTCTAATTTGAAAATGTAAAAATTTTTTTTAATTTTACAAAAAAATTTATTAACAGGGAAAAAAGTATAAGTCCCATTTACCTTCCATGAAAAATCCTTACCACCAAATTTTTGATTTTGAACAGCGTAGTCAGCTATAGAATGGTTATAAGCTTGATAAACGATAATTGATTCATCGTCGTATTGTCCTATAATATGACGTCCAGTTTCTGGCCATCGTTTTAATTGTTTGTCATATAATTCAAATTTCATTTTTTAAAAGATTTTTTTTTTAGAAAAGGTAAATAATCACGATGTGTCGATCACAAGCTGATAAAAATTTTTTTATTGTATATAAAAACATTAAAATGACAAAATAGGAATATAATTTTTGAGATAAAAATTAAAATATTTTAACACTTAATAAAAAGAAAACAAATTTTATCTAATAAATTCAATATGTATTTAATGTAATTTTGAATTTAAATTCTTTTGATTAGATCAGATTAGTTTCTTACCTTGCAAATAAATATTATATACTGAAAAATTAATAATTATGTAACTAGCATAAAATCCATTATAAAAATTTTTTAAAATTATAATTCTTACTAGAAAATTATTTTTATAAAAGATTCTTGTTATTTTAATTTATTTTAAAAGATTTATTTGCTATTTAAAAACTTTATTTAGATACAATCTTAAAAAGTATAGATAAGATAATTAAAGTTAATTTTATTATTCTTTTTTTTATTTTTATATTATATTATATTTTTTTTATATATATTTTATAAAAAAAAAAAAGGAAATAAAATTGAAAATAAATAAAAGTGTTTACTATCATATTTAAGTATTTCATATTATAGATTATATGATTTCCTATATTTTATAACTTGATTTTATTGGTAATGTATATTTAATAAAATGTAATTCTTATTAAATTGTTAAAAAACTTATTTAATATAATTTTAAAAATTAGATAATATATAAGAAATTTTAATAAACTCTTAAAATTTATATTTTTTTTACTTTATTATTTAAATATATATTTTAATTATTTATAATATAATATAAAATTTATTATTTATTATTATACTATATATTAATTTATTATTTTATAACAAAATTATATATGATTTTAAATGTTCTCATTAATATTTTAAAAAAAAATCTGTTAAAATATTTTAATCATTATATTATTGCAAATATATAATATATATTTTTTTAAAATATAAATGCATTTAAAAATTTTGTAATACAATAGCAGATTTTTTAAATTTATTATATATAAGACTAAAATTGATATTATAATATCATGATAATCTATTATAACTAATTAATGCTTTTATCTTAATAATAAGACTATAGGTAAAATTTTATATTATATTAAATTTTATTGTATATATATATAATGATTAAAGATAACGCTATAACTAGTTATAACTAATGATAAATAAACATCATAATATTGTAATTAATTATAATATTGACAAAAATTGAGTTGCAATTAGTTGTAACTAGTGATAAATAAGTATCACATAATTGTAACTAGTTGCAACCTGTAACAAATAAGTATTATATATTAACTAATTGCAATCTATAACAAATAAGTATTATATAGTTGTAAATAGTTGTAGTATCATCTTTAATAATTATATGCTTTTAAAAAATTAAAAGTACTATTAGAAACCTTTAAAAGCTTTAGAAGTATAAATTTTAATAAAATTATTGAATTAGAAGCTTTTAATCTAATTTTATCTATTAAAAGCATAAAATATATATCATTATATAATATATATATATATTAAAGATAAGTATTATAATTAAAAAATAATGTAATTAAATTGTAACTTGTAATATAATTAAATTTATATTACAATTTAGTTTAACTAAGATTATGAATGAAATTTAGAAGTTTTGTAAATTATCTAAATAATAAAAGGTAAAATTTAGTAAATTTATATTAAAAAAAATCTGTGAACTTAAAAAAAAGGTAAAATTATATCAAAGTTTATAAAAATATAAAAATATATTAAAATTTTAGTAAAATTTAATAAAATTAAAGTTTAAACATTTTATTAAATTCAAATTAAATTTAAATAAGTAACTTTAATTGCAATTTAATTAAAATTTAAAAGTAATTATAATGATTATCTTTAATAAATATAATTTTAATATATACTTTACTAACTAATAATAACTTATTCTTATATATATTAAAAATTCAAATAATATAATTTTATCTATATAATAAATAATTTGTGATAAATAATTTTTATTAATTAAAAAATTTCAAATTTTTAAAATATATAATAAAATTAAAAGAATATAATATAATATAATAAATATTTAATTATTAATAAATTTTTGGTAATGATACTAGAAAAAATAATTAAATTATATTACATATTTGAGTAATTAGCTTATATAATTTAATCAAAATTTATTTATGTATAATAATTTAAAAAAAAATGTACATTATATCTAAGAATATTAATAACTACCTCTTTGTATTACGTAAAGAATTTGATATTAAAATATTTGTCATATCATATCACATTTTTAAAGTTTTCATTTTTATTATTTATTTAAGAAATTTAGTTTTTTCAAGTGTCAAAAATCTTATTTGTCATATATATCTATTTATCACAGTTAGGGTTAGATTAAAAATTAGTTAATGTTAAGTATTAATATATTATATTAGTATTCTTTAATATGAAATAAAAGTATTCTAATTTAAACATTTTTATTATATTAATATATAATATAGATTATTTATAATTTATTCATAAAATTTTTTAATAATTACTATAATAAATTTTTTAAAATAATTTAAAATTTAAATTATTTTAATAAACTTAAGATATCTATTAATATATTTAATAAAAAATATATATTAATATATATATTTTTTTTTATATTTATAAAAGTTAATTTTTTAAATTTTATTATAATAAAATTGTTTTTAAATAATTTAAAAAATAATTTAATTAGAGAATTAATAATATTTTGATTAGTGATATTTTTATTATTTATTTATTTATTGAAAAGATTATTTTTTATAAATATTTTTTTTAAATATCATTATTAAAAAATCAATTATATATGATAGTATATATAAGAATATATTTAAAATTATACTGCTTATTTTAACAATTTCAATATTTGTTAAAATTTATGTTTAATCTCTTATATTTAAAGATAAAATAATTTATATTAAATATACAATTTGTAATGCTAAATTTTATTTCCATATAATTTTTAATTGATCGCCACATTCTTTAATTTCATTTTCCCATCCAATTTTCAAACTTTCTATTTCATTAGTATTTTCAATTAATGGATTTTCAGATATATAAATATTACATTCAACCCCTTGCCATCCAATAAATCCGTTCTTTACCTCTTCCCAATTTTTGATATAATTATTTTGTATTTTCAAATATCTTAAATTTCTTAACCTATTAACTCCACTTATACTTGTAATACAATTATTACTTACATCTATTTCTTTTAAGTTAATTAAATTAGCAAGAAATTGTATTGATGTAAGTTTATTATTTGATAAATTTAATTTGGTAATATATAATAAAATTGATGGAGTAGGAATTATTGTAAGATTTTTAGATTCAAGTGAAAATGTTGAATCTTGATATTGTAATGTATCGTCATTATATGCTAATTCTTTTGAAACAAGTTTGACTAATGATTTAGTTGCTGACTCAAAAATTGCTTTTGAACCTAATTAAGTTAAATAGTATAGTTAAATTTTGCTTGCTGAATATATAATCGAATATTAAAAAAAAAGTGAACTTACGCAAATCTTCAAACCTTTTTGTTCTCAACTTATCAATCTTAATTAAATGATCACAAATTGTAACAACCTCATCATCGATCTTTGAATTTTCTTCCATATTTGTTCCAGAAATGTATTTTAATTCTCTTAAAAGATTTGCTAAAGTCTGTAAACACCCTAAAATAACAAACAATGTAAAAAATAAAATAAAAAAACCAAATAACATAAAATTAAATAGATTGATGATTGTCGGACTATATTTATACAAACATTTACTATCCGGTTCTAATTCCAATAGCTCTCGAACCATACTAATTTCGCGTTGTAAAAGTTTAATCCTTTCTGATGTATCTATTGGCAAAGTATCTTGACTCTGACTTAATGAACTTGATGATTCTTTTAATACATCACTCACACTCAATTGTGACATAGATATAATGAAGTCTAAATAATAGTAATAATATTATTATTTAAAATTAATAAATTATTCAAATAAAATCAATTCCTCACCGTTTTCTAAATTATAATTGTCATTAATAATACAATGTCTTTGCATAGTTCTTGTTAACTTGACTTCGGAATGTGATGGCACGATAAATTCTGGCTTTACCGTGACGATTAATTCTGTAAAATCATCCTTCACAGAATCAAAAAATGTAAAAATCCAAACAAAACCATAACTTCTATCAATATTAAGCTGATCATGTTTAAGTTCTCCTCCAGCAGGTCTCCACATTCCTTCAATGTAACTTGAAGGGGAATTATCATCAATCTTTTTAGTTACTTGAAATGGAATCACCATTCCAATTTCATCATCAAATGCTAATACAACTTGTCGCATTTTCGGATTATAATAGGCGCCGAGCAAAGAGATATGTTGAATTTCTAATTTAAAAATTTTGTCATTAAACTAGTTATTTGTAAATAAAATTAACCAAGATAATATAAATCACATTTTCACACCTCGACCAACTAACCACCAATGGTATAGCCAAGCACTTTGATCATCCGGATCTGTGTAAAACGCAGCCTTTACCAATTCAAATTCTTTGAATAATAAATGAATTTTATATTTTTAATTAAAATATTCATATAAAACAAATTCATTAATAGACACTTGTACTTACCTTTATTAACAAGGGTTTCCTTTTCCTGTTCATCCAAATTTTGCTCTTTTATTAAACGCGGCATCAATTTACTCCGTTGATGCCAAGCCGAATAATTAGAAAAATTTTGATTAATCTTTGTAGTAGTGAAATCGAATTCGGTTTGAGTGAGCGAAGTTTTAGTGGTGGAAGAAAGCTGGAATGTCACATAACGTCGATAATCCCATGCGTGAACTTTTGGATGAATAAATATGTTAAGTATATATATATATATTTTTAAAAAAAAGATTGATTTCATTTTAAAATATTTACAATTTCTAGCATCCATTTCCAAAAATTTGCCAATAAGTTTTAATTCCATATTCCAATCTGGATTTGGTATTTCCTCCAAACACCATCTTCTATGATTGAAAATCCAATAAGATTTTGGATTTAACTGAAAGAGTTCTTGGAGAAAACCTAACTCAGTTGATAAAGTCTGTTGTTTATCTTGTTCTGAGCTAATTAAATATATATATTTATTAATAAATTTTATATTTTAAATAATGAATTTAATTGCGCATACCATTCTTTCAGAATTCCATATAATAAAATCGATCTTCTAAAGTTCCATATTGTATAAAAATCAGGATTTTGTGATAAAATTTTTGTAGTTATCGTAAAAGCATCATTATCAAACTCATTTTTATCCCTCTAATGAATAAAAACAATATTGTATTAAAAGATTCAATCAAATGCGATTAAAAAGTAAGCTTAGTAATAATTCACCTTTTCAAAGCATGATGCAACTAAATCATTATATTCTTTTATTTTAGTTGCTTCTTTTTCTTTACGAAGCTTCTCAACTTCAGCTGAAGGTTTTACTCGCCTACGTCCGTGCTGTAAAATATAAATAATATCAATATTTATGTAAAACTTATTTTTATTCAGTTTATTTATAATTCGTACCATTATTTGGATAATTTATTTTTTTTTTTTAACAAATATTAAAAATTTCATTAGCTATGACATTAAAAGCTGCAAATTCCAGTCCGAAATTCAGATATTGATTTGGTTTTTTTTAAACCTTTAAATTGTAACTAAATTTGATCATAATTTACTATGCGACCGACCGTTACACTAAATTCGCATTTTATATCAAGTATAAGGAAAAGTAATTTAATAGATTTATTAGTTTTTTTAAATGTATGATAAATCTAAAGTAAGTATAACTCTATTTATGAAAAAAGTATACAAATGAAAATAATATAAATTAATTGAGATCCTATTGTGAATTATACTGCAATAGCTACAGATTCAGGCCTCAACTGAGGTATAAACTATATAGTTTTTATAAGAATTTTATTATAATTGAAAATGTGAGTATATAAACTAATATATATTAGTAACTGATTCAATCTATCAATTGATGTTAATCATATCTAAATACTGGATTTTAAAGAACATGTAAATGTAAACAAAGTCAAGAATCAACAGAAACTTGACTTTTGCTAATAAATCTATAATGAATACTATCTTATGTCTTCAAATTCAGGGTCTTTATACAAGTAAGAAAGTAATTAACCAGTAATTAATAAATTTAAAGTGTTTCAGATATAATAAACTATATTATATATCACAAATTTAGACTGGATTAAGTTGTCAATAAGATTAAAGATTAGGTTTGATTTCTAGATGACTTTGATATTAAGGTATCAAGCTACTATCTATGTAAAGAATTTTAATTTTACAGTTTTAGAAGTTATCAATAGAATAAACCTCTATAAATTAGATTGGTAAAATAGTGATTATCAGTTATTATAGCTGAAGTGAGCTCATTATTTAATTCTGATAGTCAAATTCAATAGGATCTAATTAAATAAATCTTAAGGTTAAATTCAAGTGAAGTAAATTATATACTAAGTGATATATAGCAGTCTCTGAGTAGATGTAGGTAGTATAGTTACATAAACTTTTAGTAATAAATGAGATCTTAGAAATGTTACTAGTAGATTGTATTACTATAAAGCGTATTAAAATTTTTTTTTATAGCGTTATTAACATTACTCTATCTGTCAAATAAGTTAACTATAATTTGAAATCAGAGAGATAATAACTATGACTTAAATTCAATTAACTTAATATGAAATTAATTAGTAAATTCATTTGGTTAACAAAAATAAAATTACAAGTTTTATGTTTGCAAAATATTATTATTGTTTATTATTGTTATTAAATATATATTTAATATAATATTGGAATTTTTTTTTTTTCAGAATATTTTCATATTCTTTATATAAGAAAATTACAATTAAAAAAAATCTATAACAATAATTATAAATATGATACTATTACTTGTATAGCAATAAGTATTAATTGCAAAACAAGCAGTAATAATTAAACGAAGTTAGATCTGATGCATATTTTAACAATAATAGCAGTATTAATAAATATACTAGTAATGATAAATAAAAAAATAACTAATAATAAAAATAAAAATAATAAAAATAATATAAATAATAAATATGTTAGAAATAATAATAATAATAATAATAGATATGATATAAATTATAAATATATCCTATTTAACAAGTATGTCATATTTGACAGATTCATCAGTTTTTGTTAGTTTTAGTATATTCTCAAATAAATGTTTCTAAAAAAAATGATATAAATTTATAAAATCATACTTTATATATATAAAAATCTGTTGTATTGCAGAATCTCTATAATAAAAACTTTATTATAGTAAAAATGAAACAAATTTAAAATGCAAAAAAAATTTTATTATATATAAAATTAAAAATTTAATCCATAAAATAAATAAACCATGATTTGTGCTTTAAAAATCTTGGATTGGAATTTTAATATCTTCAATATTAATAAAGTTATACCAAGTTAAATTTATCTAAAATTAATTATAAAAACTGAAATTAAAAAAAAATATATAATAATAAATTTATAAGAATAATTCTTTAATTATTATATATTTTAATTTAAATATTATTGTAAATTAAATTATATAAAAATATATTAAGATACAGCAAAAAAAATATATAAAATTATTGTAATTACATATAGGTTGGATTATAATGAATTATTTCTAGAGCATTAGATTCAGTTCCTTTAATTACAATTCAAAATATATACAAAAATTATGACATTATATAAATATTTATAAAAAGGTATTAATAAAAAAAATGGTAAAATTTGCAGTTAAAAAATATGAGTTTTATTATTATATAATTGATGCAATTTATAATAAATAATAAAATAAATAAAATAAATTATTTATATAATTTTAATTTTAGTTTCTAATTAGCTCATATATGTTATATAATACTTACATAATTTACAAAATTGAAAAATAATATAAATTAATTTTTTATTTGATTAAAATCTAATCAGTAAATTAAATTTTATTAATATTTTTAAGTTCCTATTATAAAGATTTTGTATTGTAGATATTATTATTGCAATCATAAATTTACTGAATGACTATATCTATATTAAAATTATTATTATTATTTTGTTATTTAAGTTTAAAATATCCTTTTATCTGTAATGCAAGCAAATTTGCCTGCAAACATAAAAAAGTATTAATTTTTTAATAAAAATAAAATATTAATATTAATATATAATTATTATATAAATATATAGTTTAATATATATTTTATCAACTTTATTAGAAGAAATTTAAGTTTATTAAGAAGTTTTTAAATAATTCAATT
>CAJVPP010002794.1:0-13490 GCA_910592005.1 Funneliformis mosseae
TTTCTATATAATAAATTTATTATATTAAAATTAATTTTAAATTGAATATAATAAATTATAAATCAAATAAATTTAATAAAATATTACCTTTAATTATTTTAAAACTTTATATATTATAATATAAAAAAAGAAATTCACATTCTTAAGATCTTTATTTTTTGATCTAATCTTAATTTCAACTGGAAGATATTTTTTTAAATCTAACTCCTTATTATCAGGATTTTCTTTTTTAAATTTCTAATATTTTTCATTTCATATAATAAATTTTTTTTCTATTTGAAATTTTTAATTATTTTTTATTTTGTTGTTGTTACTGCTGCTCATGATAGTGATAGTGGTGATTATTTTACTCTTCTTTACTTTGCTGTTACTGCAGCTATTGATGATAGTAGTAATGATAGTAAGGAGTTACTTTTTCTGACTATCCTTTATAAACCCAAATTCTTTTGCATATTTCAGTAATAATTCATTTAATTTATTTTTAAAAGAAGAAAATGAAATTTTACTCTTTCTTTTGATATTTTTTGTATAAGAATAAGAAATATATATTAAAAGTTTATTAAAAATATCATGAACTATCTGATAAGTTTCTTGAATATATTTATTATATTCAAGTAAAATTACTTTATGTAATTTATATTTATGTAATTAATCTTTGGATATGATTAACATTGATTGTAAAATTGAGGTAGCATAATTTCTTCAATGTATTCTGCAATTTTTTGGTTAATTCTTCCAAATTTTCCATTATTGCTGATGATAGTTTTAATAGTTTTAGTTGTATTACTATTACTGTTATTATTAGTATTACTGTTAATTTTACGATTTTTTTTTTTAAATCTTTAATTATAAAATTAAAGTTTTTTAAATTTTTTAAAACGTTTAAATCAATAACTCTATTAATATTATTTGGTATTGGTAATATAAAATTTACTTCATTTCTAATATAATTATTTATTGATACTAATTTATAATTTTAAAAATCTTTGTCAGATAAATGTTATGTATTTTCTTGTATAAATAGATTTTTATGCAACCTTCTTGATTCTTTAATCAAATTTTAGATAAAGTATTCTAATTATTAAAAATATTAATTATTAGTTAAATTTAATTTATCATTTGATATTATATCATAAAAAATATTTTCAAAAACTTTATTATATTTTTGAATAATAATGCTTGATTATAAATAATTTGGACTTTATATATATTTTTTACCTAAGAAAATAAGGATACAAAGCTCTATATATTTTTCTATAAATAGATTATTTTAAAAATAAAAAAAAAATAATAAATAAAATAAAAAAAATATATATTCTAAAAGTTTGATTAAAGGTTCTTATCACTTTTTTATCTACTGCTCCTTCCTATTATTTCTTGAAATTACTGCTTAAGATACTTGATTTAAATAATTCATAAATTATTTAAATTTATTAAAAAGAATAAAAAAGAATGAAATATCATTTAAAAGATAACTTTTAATGAAATTAAGCAGCCAATAAAAAAAAAGTAAATTAAAGAATATAAAAAAATAAAATAATAATTATTGTGATATTTAAATTTAAAAAAAGATTATCATTAAAAAAAAGATATAATAGAAGTTAGAAGTTCAGATTCCTATTTGGATAATTAGCAATTTTTTAAATTAAAAGGATTTAAAATATAATGATCAGAAAATTACTGATTAACCATTTTATTCTTAACTTAATCTGATATTTTTATTATTTTCCATTATTTAACTCTAATTAATGTTGATCTTAACTGATTAAAATTTTGATCATTTTTCAAAAAAATTTAATAAGAAATTTTTATTATATTGAATTTGAAATTTATATCATAAAATAAATAACATATTTACATTAAGTTAGAATTTGAATTTTTTTTTTATAAATTAAATTTCAAATGAATAATATTAACAATAAATGCTGACATGTAAAATTTGAATTTTTTTCATAAATTAAATTTTGAATTAATAATATTGATAATAAATACTAACATGTTAAAATTTGAATTTTTTTGTAAATTAAATTTTAAATGAAATTATTTAGAAAATTTTGTTATGTAATATACAAATTTAAACTAAAAAAAATCAAGAATTTTATATAGTAAAGTAAGTTACAAGAGATGATATAATTTATACTGTAACTTACATATATTATAACCTTTGTAATATAACTCTTATAACTTTATTTACGGTAATTTTACAACCCTATAAGTTTTAAATAAATCTTTTAAACCTTATATTGAAGAATAAGAATAGAATGCATTTGTTAAAGAATAGATTAAAGCTATTGAATATGAAAATATTTTTGATTATTCTAATAAAGTATTATTAACTAAAGAAATAAATAAAGATTTTAATATTGAAGGAAGAGTGATTCATTTTGATAATGATTTAACAACAATATAGCTAATAATAACTTTATTTATATCTACTCTAGTTTAGAATCATCAACTTAGAAAATTATTGTCAATTTAAATAAATAAATAAATTTTTTCTGTGATCATGTAACTATATATAAAATCATTATTACTAAGGTTATATAAATCTGTTTAGCTAAAATGATTATACACAAAGTTATTTGGTCATATTTACTGGTCTGATGAAGTAATAATTTTCTGATTACTTCCGGTCACTTAGGATTACATGTAAAGGATACAAAAAGGTTAGGCTATCTAAAGTGAGCTATTACCATCAGAAAATATTGATGAAATATTTCTTTAGTATATATAGCATCTAAACATCTTGATACAATTCAGTTTGAATTGTTGTTTAATTCTACCTAAGGAAATTTAATCAATTTGCTCTATTATTTAGATAAAAATACAATTTTTCTCATTTAGTAAAATCGATCAAATTGCTTTAAAGGTTTAAATTTGCAATTAGAAAAATATAAACATAAAATATATTATTTGGAATTTGGTACTAGTTCATAAAAAATTTAACAAAAAAAATTTACAGTCAGATATTTATTTAATGTTACACTATTAATAAATCAAATGAACGCGCTTCATAAAATAAAAAAAATGTAATATTTAAAAATAATCATTACACACAATCAAAAAAAAAATAATAATTTTTTTCATTTTTTTTATACCAAGGAATGTTAAGCAAATTAAAGGATTTCTATTTTAGAACAACTCTATTTTAAAATAGGATACAGTAAATGAAATTCTTTATAAATTTAATAATATGGTTATCAGATTTTCATGAATTGTTACCAAACTTATTATATGTAATATATTTCTCCAAATTTTGAGTAGTAATACATAGGCAAAATACATATAAACAAAGAGAAAAATTCAATATAAAATAATTAATATTCTCCTTGTAAAATTACATATATGTTTTTTATAAAATTAATGTATTTGTCAAAACCTTCTCGTGTAAATGTTAAGCATTTGATATTCTATTTCACAGTTGTTTTGTAATTATAAATGCAATATTGAAAAATTTTTTTGTTTTCAGATTTTATTTTTATAAGAAACATTTCTGTAAAATCAGTTCTTAAATAAATTGATATTGCATGGATGAATAATGTAATTTTAGAATTATATCTACCTTTATTGAATTCTTTTTAAAAGCAATGTGAAAAAATCTAATGAATTTATCAATAAAAAAAAGATTGTTATTTAATTTTTAGTAACATGATAGATTATGACGAAGTGGCAAATCCATCAATAAAATGCAATGCTCATAGTAATTGTGAAGTTGCAAATTAACTTCTCGGCTAAAGTATAATTATCGTATGTGAACATGTAATTATTTAATTAATAAAATTCAATATTTTCTTCTCAAACAACAAAAAGAAAAAAAATCTGTCATATTGAACATAGTTTAATGTGAACAGAATTTAAATACACGTAAATATGAATTTGTTAATTCACATCCAAAAGCTATATCTCTAATATACAGATCATTTTTACTTTTCTTATTTTTTTGTCACCTCAAAAAGACTTGAAAGTTATTCTTCACGAAACTTTCTTTTCAGAAACTATGAACAATTTCACTCATTTCGAAATGGATACTCTCTTAAATCTTTCTCTTCATCAAGCTTTCCTTCTTTTTCACACCTTTCTATACCAGAATCCTAATGCTCATCAATAATTCATAGAATCGATCTGAGTCAATACTTATCGATAAAACTAAATATTCTAAATAATTGTTAAACTAAATTCATGATCCTACCATTATTTCACTCTTGATTAGCAACTTCATTAAAACAGTTTAAGTCTTCCAAAAGACCAAAATAGATTGTTAACTGCACAAGGTTTTTTAGTATTATCAGATTCGGGATAATTGAGATGATCCCAGTTTACTATTTGTAATATCTTTGTATTGATAAAATTAGAAATTTAATTCTCTTTTCATGTGAGATAAATAATTAAATCTTCAGGTTTTCAAAGCTTTAAAAGAAAAGGATTTCCTTGCTTTTGTTAATAAACTTAAATTATTTGCATAATTTCTAATCCAGTAACATTTTCATACATTAAATCAAATTTCTTCAATCATGAAATGCATTTTTTGAGTTTTATTTATCGCAATCCTCTTCTCCAGTATCTTAGTCAGAGGAGTTTCCATCAACCGTAAAGATATTATTCTTTCCTATTGAATTTAATCACATTTTAGAAGGAATGTTCTTGGAAAAGTTTGTCTAACCTTTTGGTTTTGTATTTATCTAGACCTAGCTAATCGACATCTAACAGGATGAGGTTTGTGTGATTTTGAATAACTCTAAAAAAAGTTCTTCTCATTCACCTTTACAATTTATCATAATAATAATAATATATAGTTCTGTAAGTTGCGATATAGGTAATTACAATAAACTGAATGGATATTTATACACAGCAGATTTTCATTGTGCAAGTTTTGTTTGTTATCATAATATATGTATGGATACGTATTAACTCTCAGCATATTGATTATATTATTAAGCATTGATAGATTACAATTATTATACAAATGTTTTATTTTCTGCTTTTCTTCATTGATATTTCCTTCTATACTTTTTTTGTAACTTTTTTTTATTTTATTCATTAATTTAGTAATTCTTAATTTAAATAAAGATAATTCTAATTTTCAAATTCAGCGAAATGATAAACAAGAGTTTTTGAATATTTTTGAATAAAAATTAATTTATTTTATTTCTTTTTAATAATTGCATTGGATTGAATATTATTTGCTGACTAGAAAAGAAAAAAGATCTACATAATTGAATTTATAAGAAAATCGATTTTATCAAATTCCTTTACATAAATTTTTATATTTAGTAGTAATTTCAATCATTTTCCATCTTTTTTTTTTTTTTAAAAAAGTGCAGTACCTTTATAAAAGTAAAGTAAAAATTATAAAATACAAATTTAAAAAGTATAAAAACTTCAGAAAATGAAAGATTTAATTGCTACTGATTCAAAATTTGATTAAGAAGTACTATACCTAAAAGAGGATTAAAAAAAATAAATATTAAATAAATATGAATTGAAGAAAGAAAAATCAGAAGTAATAAAGTAATTTCATTTTATAATACAGTCATCCCTTTCTATATTCACCTCCTGTACAATCATATCATATAAATCTCTCATTATAAACATATATTTCATAAGAATTAATACCTATTAATGCTATATAAAAAACCCCTTTATAATTACAGTGTTTTTATAGTCACACCCTTTCAGAACTAACACTTAGTAATAATATATAAAAATCTTCCTGTATAGTAACTTTTTATTATAATTACACTTTTTATTTTTGGTCCTAAGAGATATGACTATAAAGGGGAATGACTGTACTGTAATATTTTGTGATTTTCAAAATGTTTATAAGATTTATAATGATCAATCTAAAAGAATTTGATTTTGGTAAAGCAATAATAGTAGGTAGCTAATAAGGATTAAAGAATTAAGATTTTAATTATTAAGATTTTAAAATACTAAGTTATATAATAATAAGAAAATAAATTTTTAATAATGTTAAATGAGTTAATTTTAAAGTATTAATTTTATAAATATAATTAACATTTAAATTAAATTTTGTCAATTTATAAAAAATTTTGTACTATATCTTGTATATCTTTCATTATACTAGAATAAGTTCAAATATAAGAGAAAATTTCAAATATCTTTTAGTATTTTATGCAATTTCAGTTTTAATTATAAAGGTTTAGATCTTAATTTAAGGATTTTAATTGTTAAAAATAATTCTAACAAAAGTTTTATTTTAAATTTGTGAATAGAAAATATATATTTTAAGAAATACAGTTAACTTTTTATATAATTATATTCCTTAAAACTAAAAAATTTAGTGTAATTATAAAATAATTATATAAGATAACTATAAAGAGACTTTTTAATAAGTTTATTATTAACTTTGATCTAATAAAATACATTTATAAGAAAGAAGTAATTATATAGAAAATGATTATATAAAGGATCAACTATATATAATATTTATTTATTATTAGAAAAAATGAAAGAAATAACAATTCAATTAATATCTAATAATCAATATTATTTAATATATAAAAATTGTAAAATATTTCTAAAGTCAATTACTTATAATAGATTCTTTATAAAGGATTTTAAAGATATAAATATTATAAAAAATTTATATATTTTTTTTCATTATTTTAAATAAATTTTATAAATATTTGCATAATTTTATATTATATTTTCTTATTTTATATAAAAAATTATGTATATAAAATTATTATACTTAAAAATAAGATAAATAATAATTATAAAAATTTTTTTCAAGTAAAAATAAATTTATAAATATATTATAAGTCAAAAATTTTCAAAACAATATATTTTGTAACCTTTTCTGATAAAAAAAATAATATTAAAGAATTACAATTTAAAGAAATTAAGATATAACTAATCAAATGAAAGGTCATAAAAGAAAAATAGTTAATCAGAAAATACATAATAAATTATATAATAATAAAATTAAATAATACAATAAATAAATAAATAATCAATTGAAATTATATCATAGAATATGAAACTTATAATAAAGATATAATATAAATTACAAATAAATATAATATCATTCAGAAAAAATAGTAGCTAAACTTATTTGCTGAATATTTATTATTAAGATTAATATTAGAATAAAGTTTAGATTAAAATTAGTATTAAAATAGAATTAAAATTAGTTAAAAAAGTTAGCAAATTTATTACATTATATTACATCTTAGCTATTTTTCAATTTATTAAATATTCTAAAGACCTAAAATTTTTTATAAAAAAAATGCTAATTATTATAATTATATATCACTAAGATGTAAAAATTTCTTATATAATTCAGTTTAAAATTACATAAAGTTTATATATAAATTTAGCAAAAATTATATATTATAAGAAAATTTTTAAAATTCATTATTCTATATATCCAGTTTTTAAGCTAATTAATAATTAGATTTAAATGATCTTAATTATTAAAATTATCTCAATAAATGAAAATTAAATAATAGTAAAATCATATTTTTATTATTAATATTAATCAAGTTATTATTAGAGCTTTAAATAAATCAGTTTAGGTTAGTTTAATCAAGTTACCTGAATTAAAAGGATCAGGTTTGGTTAAATATAAATCTGATTTAGTTAAATTTTTATTTAATCTTATCTGATCTGATTGAATTATTTAAAAAAAAATAATTAGCTATCATTCAAGAAAAATGATAACAAATCATTCTAGTTGAATAATAAAATATCATTCTTAAATAATAAAATTATTATTCTTAAATGATAGAATTATTATTCTTAAATGATAAAATTATCATTTAAGAATAATAGAATCATCATAAAATTATTATTTAAAAATGATAATAAATTATTATAATTGAATGATAAAACATTATTCTTAAATAATAAAATCATCATTTATGAATAATAATAAATTATTCTAATTAAATAATAAAATATCATTCTTGAATGATAAAATATTATTTAAGAATGATAAAATTATTATTCAAAAATAATAAAATTATCATTCAAGAATAATAAAACTATTGTTCAAGAATGATAAAATCATTATTTAAGAATGATAAATAATAAATTTTTTAATTAAATAATAAAACATTATTCAAAAATAATAAAATTATCATTCTCAAATAATAAAATATCATTCAAGAATAATAATAAATCATCTAATTAAATGATAAAATATTATTTTTGAATGATAAAATATTGTTTAAAAACAATAATTAGTTAACCTGAATTTTATCTGATCAGGTTAACTTATTAATTTAACTTGACATTAATCTGAAAATTTACTGATCTTATCTGGATTTTCAGATCAAGTCAGGTCAGATAAACAGGTCAATTTAACCTGATTCAAAGCTCTAATTATTATAAAAGTACATTTTACTGTATATCATTTATAAGTTAAATAATAAATATTCAGAATCTTATATTATTCTTAATAAGTATATATGATCTAATAAATAAATCTGATTACTATTTTTTTAAGATAATATTGTAATTATTATAAATTATATGATAAATAATACAAAAATAAACAAATATATATCATTTAGAAAAAATTAGTAATCAGATTTTATTTATCAGATATTTATTATTAGAGTTAACATTAAAATTAGAGTTTAAATTAAAATTAGAATAAAATTAAAATTAGTTAAGAGATTAGCAAATTTATCATATTGCATTATATTTTAGTTATTTTTCAATTTACTAAGTATTTTAGAGACTTAGAAATTTTTTATAAGAAAATACTAATTATTATAATTATATATCACCTTTGATAAGTATATGTGACTTAATAAATAAATTTAGCTATCATTTTTTTGTTATAATTATTATAAATTACATGACAAGTAATATAAAAATAAATAAATATAATATCACTCAGAAAAAAATAATAGTCAAATTTTATTTGTCAAGCATTTATTATAAGGATTAGTATTAGAGTTAAGATTGAATTAGAATTAGAATTAAAGTAAAATTAGGATTAGTTAAAAAGATTAGCAAATTTATCATATTACATCGTATTCTAGTTATTCTTTAATTTACTAAATATTCTAAAGACTTAAAAATTTTTTTGTGAAAAATATATATTATTATAATTATATGTTATTCTTAAAAAGTAATATAACTTAACAAATAAAATTTAACTATTAATTTTTTAGATGATGATATAATTAATTACAGAAATATCATAAAATATGAATAAAAAATATAATATGAAATAAATCATATGATAAATAATATAAACATAATATATAATAAAATATGTAATAATATTATATAATCAAAAAAATACATATTTAAAATAAATAAGAGATACATAATGATAATACATAATAGAATATATAATAATCTCTAAAAAATTAAGAATAAATACATATAATAAGAATATTAGAATAATAAAGAAGGTTTGAAAAAGAATACATAAAATAATAAAGGAAGATTTGAAAATAAAATGAAATTAAAATAGAAATAAGAGTTGAAAATTAAAGTTAATATAAAAATTAGAATTTGTAATTATAAGAAATATTAATGAAATCTAAAAATAAATATAATGTAATATTATAAAATAATAGTAAAACTATAATATAATAGTAAAAAATATTAATAAAAAATAAAATAAATACAAGAAATAAAAATAAAAATAATTAAAAATAGAAAAAATATGAAATTTTAAAATATTAATAGAAGGAATAGAAAAGAAATATTAATATTAGAAATGAGAATAAGAAATATTAATAAAAGGAATAGAAAATAAAAAATAATCTACAAATTGATTAATATTAAATTTATATAAACAATAATAGAAATTTATCTTGTAAAAATTAAATAATTATTTATTACACAATTATAACTATATATAATTATTATATTTTATATAATAAATATAAATTTCAAGTTAATGGGCAAAAAAGCTACAATTTTAGTAAGTAAAGACAAAAACTAAAAAGAAATTGAAGAACTGATTCAAATGATCTAAAATAAAAAATATATTAATAAGTTATAATATTAAAATAATATAATTATTATATATTTTTATAATATTAATAATTATTTATTTTACGTAAAATAAAATATTTAAAAGAAAATAAATAATAATATTAAGAAGAATAATAAGGATATTATTAAAGAAATAATTTTAAAATAATCGAATAGAAAGTCTAAGATAAAACTAAAAAAATATGAAAAAAGAAAAAAACTAATAATAATATGAATTAAAAGAAAAACAACCTACTGAAATAAAAAATTAGAAAAACCTAATAAAAATATAATAAAAAAATATTTAGAATTATAGTGAAATTATGTAAACTTAGTTTTATAATTTATATAGCATAAATTTTTAAGATTAATAATAATAAGAATAATCATACAGTTAACTCTTAATATAGCAAATTCTTGATATAACAAATTTTTTGAATAAATATAATAAAAATATTTTTGTTATAGCGAATTGGCCAATCAAATTTCTTAAAATCTTCACTATATTCTTATAGAAAAATTGAGGTTTAGGTCATAGAGTTCATTATAATAAAAGTTGACTGTATATATTATTTAATATTAATTTATTATAGATACTATCTCATTTATCCTTAGATATGATATTCTGATCACATGAATATTGATTAATTTTCTTTTATAAAATTTATATATTAGTATATTATAATATATATATATATTAATAAAATTTAAAAATAATATAATAGTAAAATTAATTATAATATTCTTTAAATTGTAAAAATTCATAGATAAATTATTCTATTTATTTACTATAAATTTCCTTCTGATTTACTTTTATAAACAATTAAAATTTTTAAAATAATTTTTTTAAATTAATTTTATAAATATGTATCATATTATAGTAATTTTTATTTTTAATTATATAATAAATAATTTATAGTTATTTATAAGCTAAAAATTTATAATTTTAAAACAATTATAAATTAAAAAATTTTATTATTGATCTTTGACAATTTTATTAACATTTACTTTTAGCAATATTAATCATAATAAAATATTATAAAATTTACATAAAAAATAACTTTAATTATTTCAATTTTATAATTTACTAAGAAATTTTATAATTTTATTAGTAGTAAAGTGATTCAATTAGTTTGTAAACATATAAATTTTAAAGAAATTTTTAAAAATTATTATAATAAATTTTTAAAACTTAAATTTAAAAATTAAATTATTTAAAAAATATTATATAAACTTAAAATTTTTTCTAATAAAATTAATAAAATATATATTAAATTACAGAATATAGACAAAAGTATTCACACTTTTTCACTCAATATAAAACTTATAATTTTTTTTGCATTAATAATAAACAGTCAATTAATATTTTATTTAAAGTCAATTAAGATCTACATTTTGTATTAAATAACTAGTATTTAGTTGTGCTACTATTTGCTATAATCATAGCTTGAATTCATTGTGATATATTATCGACTAGATTTCGATAGTATGCTTTGAAATTTCTTGCTAAGCCTTTTTAACATATTAGTCAAATTAGATAGAGGTTTTTTATAAGCTTAGATGTTTTTCTTGACTTCAGCCTAAAGATTCTCAATTAGATTAAGATTGGGACTTTGAGCTGGCTAAAATAATATATGAAGATTATTTTTCACTTGAAAAATTATTGCAGTTAATTTTTTAGTTTTTACCATTTTTTTAGATTTTCAGAGAAGAAAATTTATTAAAAAAAAATAAATTGTTATTCTTTTTATTTTTATAATATAAATAAATACTTAAGTATCATGTAAACGCAATTTGTTATTGCAGTCATATGATTTTACTAGCATTAATTCATATTATAAAGGGTGTGCAGATACTTTTGTCCATCCTCTGTATATTTTTCATATAATTATTATATTATTAAATTAATATTTAATATTTTATTAAAAAAATAACATTTTTTTAAGTTCGCAAGCAAATTTGCCTGCTAAACAATCTAAAGGATAATAGTTTATTTATATTTAAGAAAATATATTTAAAAGATTTTTAAAAAAATATAATATCAACCATCTCTTTATAATAATTGTATCATATTACATATTATTATGAGAGGAATTATTTCATTACAAAAAAGAAATTTAAATTGCTACAGTTTAACACTTGTGTTATAAAATAAGAAATTTTAAGTTTCATAATATGCTCAACTTTCACATTTTAATTATAAAAATCTTTTTGTATAATTAACATCAATAATTTTATTTTCAATACAAAAATAAATTATCAAATCTTCTTTGTTAGCATTAAATTTAATAAGAACTGATATATAATTTACTAATAAATAAGTACTAAAAATTTTCAAATGCTTATATATATAGTATTATAATTAAAGCTGAAAATGGTATTTCTAACTATGTTAATATTTGTGATAAAATAGTAAAAGAATGAAACAAAATTAAAAATAAGAATAAGTCAGAAATTAAAAATATTATTAGAAATTATCTAGCTATATCATATAATTTATATAATATACAAATAATAAAGCAAAGGTCTTCTTATTTAGAAAAGCCATAATCCTTCTTTTCCTATCTTCCTATAATTTATTTAGTTATTACTATATCAGAAATTTCTAATAAAGTATTTATATAAAAAAAGGTAATAAATGAGATAATAATAGCTGAAAAAAAAACATTAAATTTAAGCAGATTTATAATATTTTGACAGATTCTTAATTTTAACATAATACATATTTAAAAATAGAAAGTCTTTGAACTTAAATCAAATCTAATAAAAAAAAAATTATTAAGTTAAAAAAATGCTAATTATACTTGAAAGTATAAGAAAAAAAAGAAAAACACTTATTAAAAATAAGAAGGTAGTAATATATGATAACCCTATTCATTCTTTATTTCTTATTAAATATCTAAATTTAAATAATCATATCTATAATTTAATCAAATTTAAAGCAGCTGATGAACAATGATAAAAAGAAGTAATAAAGATATGAATTATTAAAAATTTGCAAAAAATCTTGAAAAAAATTATAATGTTTATATAATAAGAATAACATTAAAAAATTATTTTCTACTTTGCAAATCTAACTCTATTATTATAAAAATATATTATTATCTAGTATAGATCATAATATTAAAAGTTTTATATACTAAAATATTAGATCATTCTGATGTTACTATTATCTTGTATCTATTAAATATGCAAGACAATTTGTTACTATTTTTACTGAAAATTCTGTTATTATTTTCCAAGATGATAGTATATTATACATCTGCGTAGGAGAGCGTTTCTCTCTTTTTCTTCTTTCATCAAATATGACTGTAAACTCGACCCAGTACATTTGTATTTCATCTATATATTCAGAATATTGAGATACACGGCTTGTGGAAGGGTTGGAGCCGGCTAGTGAAATAAGATGCAGACCAGATCATGGTTAATGGATCGCAAAATGGATGAGTTCTGGAGAATCAAACACATAGGATCTTACCTTGCGAAACAGCCTCATTCCTCCATTCATTCTCAGTACGCATTCTCTG
>CAJVPP010002795.1:0-13488 GCA_910592005.1 Funneliformis mosseae
TTATTATATAATTAAAAAATAAAATTTACTATAATATTATATATATTTATAAAATTAATTTAAAAAAAAAAATTTTTTTAATTTTAAATTTTCAAATCAGAAGAGAATTTATAGTAAATAAGTAGGCAAATTTGTCTGTGAATCTTTATAGTTTAAGGGATAATAAATAAGTAATAATAATAAATATAAAAAAAATTTTTAATTTTATTAATTAAATAATAAATCTTTTAATTATATATATATACAGTCAACCCTCTCTAAATGCATACACTATATATTTTCTCTCTAAATGCACGCTCTTATTCAGTTCTAAGCATATAAAATTCATATAAAAATTTTTTCTTTAAATGCACACCCTCTTTAAATGCACATTTTTTAAAATTTTTACTATGATCCTAAGAGGATGCATTTAGAGAGGGTTGACTGTATATTTTTTATAAATTAAAATTTTTAAAAAATAATAAATTAAATGATAAATAAAATTAAATATTATTACTAATTTAATAATATACAAATATATTAAAATAATTAAATAAAAATTTAAATAAAAAATTATAATAAATAAATTACTAAAAAAAAATTTATTAAAAAAAATAAAAAATAATTTAATGTTATATTATCTAAAAATCATATTAATATATAAAAATAAAATTGATTTTTCTAACAGTTTTCCTTTCTTTTTATTGTAAAAATTTCATATGATTATATATAAATTGACAATAAAATTTTGTTATAAACAAAATTTTTATATATAAAAATTTAATAAAACTTTATATTATAAATATAAACTTATATAAATTTATATTTGTATAATTTAATATTGAAATTTTATGTATTCTCATTTAGTAATAAACATAAATAAAATTTAATTTTTGTAGTTTTCTTTTTTTATTACAAAATGTTTATTTAAATTTATATACATTTATATTTAAAATTCTTTTAGATATTATTATAACATTATAACTAGAAAACAGTGACTATTGTTAAGTCTAAAACTTTATCTAGACTTTTATATAATTGTAAGAGTCAATCAGCATTAACTCAATTATTGAGCAGAATATCTTATATTATTTTGCATAGTATTATAAAGTTTTTTACTTTATTTTAGACTAATTAATTACTATTTTATCTTTATATTTAATAATTATACTTTAAATCAAAGTTAGTATTTAGCTATTTGGTCAAAAATCATCATCATTATCTATTTCTTTTAAATATAATCAAATAGCTAAAAAACTTAACTAATTTATTTATTTGATCATCAAAAAATCTTTTCTAGTTAAATAAAATCTAAAAGTATAAAACTTTAATAAAAATCTGCAAAATTGTATAAAAAAAGTAAATCTATATAAAATTTAAAAAATATCAAAACTTTATTTAAAAAAAAGCTATAAAAATAAAGGTTTAAATAATTATATCAAACCTAAAATAGGGTTTATATAAATAATTTTAGTTAATTAATTGAATTAGCAATTTCTTAGTAATATAATTTGACTAGAACAGATTAATTAATTAGTACGATATAAATATTATTTTATGAATGTATGTATAAAAGCGTTCTTATATTATAAACAAAAATAACATTATTTTAAATTAAAAACGTTTAGTTTTATATATGTTAATTTATTTTTTTTTATTTAGATTAAATAGCAAGCAAACATGCTTGTAATCAAAAAGAACATTAATTTATTAACGTTAATAAAATAAAATAAAAATTTTAAATATGACAGTTTGGGGTATGATATAATTAATAAATACGGTAATTTGATCAACATTATGTAAATATCGATTTTAAGGTGCTAATCAGATTTTAAAAATAAATACGAATTCGGATAAATAATAAATAACACAATTACATACTAATAAGTTTGTGTTTCAAATTAACATTAGTCTAAATAACGCAGCACATTGAATTACCGTGTGGTGATATGATATTTAAATGACTAATCATTGTAATAACATCATTGAATAATTAAAAAAAGAAAAGGAATTTTTTCTTGGCCACTTTTAGCTTTTTTTTATTTTTAAAAAAGGGAACCTTCTGCGGAACATGCATCTTTCTGCGGGTTGAGCCTATAAACAAAGGAACCTTCTAATTGTTTGACCGCAGTTAACGGAGATCGGTTAAATTTTAAATTAACGGAGTTAGCGGATTATACGATATTCCGAATTGTTCCGTTTTCGAGATCCATTTGATGAACTATTTACTATTTAAAATTGACATCGGCGATCAACATAATTACTGCGTGTTAATTGTTTCTTATCTAAAACGGTTGAATATATTTACCGAAAAAAAAATTTAAATGTATGTTATGTATGTCAAAGTTTTATTGACATTATTTTAGTTTACTATAACATAAAAAAATTGTTTTATATAAATTGTTTTCGTACGTACAATGAATTTTTCAAACATCTTTGTAAATACATTTTTTCTTCCGCATAATATCACTTTTTTATTTTTATTTTTATTTTTTTTCCTTTTCATTTGAAAAATGGCTCTCGAAGCAACCAATTTTAATCAATATCAAGAACCAACAAAATCATCAACTAAAATAATAATACATAAAAATGGTGAGAGCAATGAGTGGATACAAGATGAATATTTAACAGTCCCTTCTTCAGGAAGAAGCTCAAAATATTCATCAATATACTCTACCCCACCTTCACCTTTATTACATAATATTCCTTTGAATCGTCAAAATAAAGATGATGATGTATTAAAGCCTTTAAAAACATTTTCAATTTCAAATTTAAATTTAGGCAATTCAAATATAAAAGTACAAACATCAGCTAATAAAGCTTTATCATTACATGAAATAAGTGATTCAATGTCTCCAAATATTTCCGATCAATCTCGTCCAATAACCCCACAGCTTAGCATTTCAGGAATTTCGAGTACAACCACCACCGAATCATCATCAACTTCTTTTTCTACGGTTCCTCTGCAATTTAATTTCGAAAAACCTTCCTCGTTAAGGGGTAAATCGCAAAAGAAAAAAAAATTTTTTCGTGAATTAAAAATGGCATTTAAATCCACCACCTCATCATCCAAACCCAAATCAATGTCAACACCTTCTTCATATCATAATTTTAGACACGTACAATTTAATAAATATGGTAAATGGGGTAAGGTACTTGGATCAGGAGTAGGAGGGACCGTACGTTTAATACATCGAACATCTGATAATAAATCTTTTGCTGTAAAACAATTTCGTAAACGATTCCCTTATGAATCAGAAAAATCTTGGTTAAAAAATATTACCGCGGAATTTTGTATAGGATCAACTTTACGTCATGAAAATATCATTGAAACCATTGATATCATACAAGAGAAAGGTCAATTATACCAAATAATGGAATTTGCCCCTTTTGATTTATTTGAAATTGTGATGTCAAAAAAAATGACCGAGGATGAAATTCATTGTTGTTTCAAACAAATCGTGTTGGGAGTAAGTTATTTGCATAACATGGGAATCGCTCATAGGGATTTAAAGTTAGATAATTGTGTATTAAATGAATTTGGAATTGTAAAATTAATCGATTTCGGTTGTTCGGTCGTCTTTAAATATCCTTTCTTTGATAAGGTCATGCTCTCCTCAGGTAAGATATCGGTTTTTTTTTTCACATTTGAATTAATTGATTAACTAAAACGAAAATTTATTAATCTTTAGGTCCTTGTGGATCGGATCCATATATTTGTCCAGAGTCATATACTCGCACATCTTATGATGTTCGATCAGCAGATATCTGGTCATTGGGAATAATTTACACATGTATGACTACAGGAAGGTTCCCTTGGTTGGTAGCTAAATCGGGAGAAGAAGCTTCATTTAAAACCTTTTTACGTTACCCTGATCGTTTATTTAAAAAACTTCCTTTGGCATCTCGTTCCATTATGAGAAAAATCCTCGAAGTTGTTCCAGAAAAACGTGCTACTTTACAAGATATATTTGAAGATAAATGGTTTAAGAATATTGAATGTTGCGTAAAAGATCAAAAATCCACCGGTCATATACATCACTTGGTGGATAATAACAACGATGAAACTTCTGAAAAATAATCTCAATACACAATAGGTGCATAAATTGCAAATAAAAAAAAAAAGACATTTTTCACGCATCACATGAAACGTAAAAAATCACTGTATGAAGATTTAACCGATATGAGAAGTAAAAAACGCCATTAATAAATGAGAACGAATCATATTATAGATCTCTTATTGATCGTCAACTGTCAATTATCAGCGGATTATCATTGTTGATCAATGTATGTATGATAATCGATTCTAAAATACTGATTAGAAGTTCCGTGCGTTTAGCTCGCAGTAAATCAAGTGTATCATTTGTATATGTTTACGAACGGGTTTCAATCTAAAAAAGAAAAACCCGTAATATGTTTCTTTTTAATCTTTTATAAGATCAAAGAGAATCATATAAATAAAATTCTACTAACAGATTTTTATAATTATAAAAACAAACTTACTAACTTTATGTAAGTTTTCATATAAATAATTATTAAAAAATTAGTAAAATTATCTAAATATTGAAAAAATAAAATTTATAAAAACTATACAAATTGTTTAAAACATTTGAAATTCAAGGTTTAGTGTCAAAATTATTTTTTTTTTATTTTTTATTTTATTGGTTTAACCAATTTCGCGTTTAATTTTAACCAAGTTTTATCAAGTTCGCCCTAATAAGTTTCGTCATTTAACTGACTTTTCATTAATAATAACAAAAAGAATTGGTAAAATTCTTTATGTTACTTATATGTATAGTACTCACATTTTTAACACATAACAATATTAAAGTGCCGAATATAGGTTAATTAATGAACCTGTATGTGGGTTATTAATTTTCCACTGACGTGACTTAACTAATTAAAGGTTTGAACATTTTGAAAAAAAGTCATTATTATCTAAATTACATCTATTTCAAATCGCGGAGCGATCTTTTTTTCATATATATAAAGAATTTCGAATTTGTTTCCAATGCGTAAAAAACATGTTGAATATAACTTATGATGCTAATGTTATGAATAATGATCAAGAAAATTCATATTGCGAGTAAGTTATGCAAGTGAATTTGTTGAAGAAAGGATTTCGTTTAATTTCATTTTAATTTTCATTCTATTTAGTTGGGAAACTTTATTAAATTGTAATAAAGATTTATCAACATATAAAGTTCTATTATCAATAGCTGGGATATTTGATTTTTTCGTTTTCTTTATGACGACTTCACTTCTATGTTGGAGATTATATTTTCATTCCAATGATAAAATGTGGAAAATATATAAATGGTCATCGATAAATATCTCAACGTTATGGTTAGCTATATTTTGTCTATTTCGGAGCCTTTGTAGCACTATTACCGTATTAAATCTGTTTGCAGAAAACATGGTTATAAGAAGTTTAATATACAAAATAGGAATTATACCGGGTCATTTCGCGATTCAGACTTACTTGGCCAGTATATTTCGATTAATTCCCAAATTAACCTTGAGTCAATCCATTTCATCATCATCCTTCATTCCTTATAAAAGTGAACGTCCAAATACTAAAATAGCAACCATATGGATACCAAAAGGTAGTCAAGTCACGATAATCTTTCGGATTTTGTCAATTTATACATTAATTGGCGTATCTAGTCTTCTGTTGATCAGAGGATTTGATATGGATAGGAATGGTGATAATAGAAGTGCAAGGATCCTTTCATTTTGTGTAGATTTGATTTATGAATTTAATAATTTATTTTATGTAATATGTCTTTTATTTTATGGGAGTATATCAGTTAATTTGGCAAAAAAAGGTATTGAATTGGCTGGAATTGATGATATTGATGAGAATTCAAATCA
This sequence comes from Funneliformis mosseae, assembly GCA_910592005.1. Classification (NCBI taxonomy): domain Eukaryota; kingdom Fungi; phylum Glomeromycota; class Glomeromycetes; order Glomerales; family Glomeraceae; genus Funneliformis; species Funneliformis mosseae. The sequence continues at coordinate 5,854 of CAJVPP010002795.1, forward strand.
AGCTTCACAGGAAAGTCAAATTAGATTTAAAGCTCGTATTCGCAAGGTGAGAAAAGTTATTATTATTATTATAATTATTATTATTAATTGGGGGTTTTTTTTAATTAAATTTTATTTAGATGCAAATAATTAATATTACTTGGGGAATAATATTTTTAATATTTAATTTGATGTTTATACCTTATTCAATATTTTATAAACAAGTTAGAAGTATTTATCTTTTGAATTTATTTCATTTCATTTTAACTTCTTATGGAATATCTTTCTTGATATTCATCTTAAATATTATTGTTATAATATTACCGTAAGTCTTTTTTTTTTAATAATTGTAAATGTTTATTTATATTTCAATATTAAAATTATTATCTTTTTTGAATAGAGAATTGAAAAATGTGACGAAAAGTAAGAAATCAATTTTTAAAATTTCCTTCTAATATGAACATACTTTTTGACTTTTTTTTTTATCTTTTTTTCCTCCAAGTTATGGAATCGGATAGCGTACATCACATGATATTTTTATAGATGAAATCCTATAATAAAAAAACGAGACGCATCACGAAAAACAAGACATCATTAACATTTATATGCATTTAATAAAAATTTTTTTTTTAACAATTAGAAGAATTAAACTACGTTAAATCGTTTTTCTACATGTATATAATAAAGGAAAAAAAAAAATTTTGTTACGAACAAATTACATAATATGATGAATTAAATAAAATTAATTGGCGCATGAAATAAATGATATATGATGGAAATGTGCCAAATTAAAAAGTAATGTATATGGTGAAGGTATTAAACCTCTATTTTTAAATATTTCTATAAAGTCGTCGTCTTAAATATTATAATTCATCTTTTTCATGTATCTTTCTTGTTTCAGATTTTCCGAAAAGGTCTTTTAATACTGTTGTGATCATCATCATCATCATCATTTTTTTTTTTTTTTTTAAAAAAAAAAGGAATTAATTAAAATTATTAAAAAAAAAAAGCTTTCCTATAAAATAATGCTGTTCTTACCTTGTTTGGTATTATCATCTATTACAGAAGGGAATACTACCGTGTATTTTACATATAAATCGCCTTTACTTTGTGATCTAAATTGTGGCATCCCTTCATTTTTAATAATTTGAACAAATCCCGGTTGCGTTACTTTATCTCTTTTCAGTAAAACATTTCTGTCGTCAAGGTGTGTCATATTCTTTTCAAATCCAGTAAGTGCCTAAAAACACAATGTTATATTAGCATAGTCCTTTTTTTTAACTCTCAATGCTTTGATGCTTAAAGCTTACATCTATCAGTGATATTGTTTGTTCTGCATATAAATCGTTTCCTTTTCTTTCGAATGTCGGATTCGGTATTGTGTTTACTTTAAATATTATATCGCCGGGAATAGTTTCTGGTGATTCATCACCTTCTTTCTCAAAAACCTATATTAAAGATAAAATCAATTAATTATACTTTAGATATAAAATACAAATCTCGCTACGTAAAAGGATTTCGTTACTCACAATCGTTCCACCATCAACTTGCCCTTTTTCAATTATTATTGTTAATTGCTCATTTCCACGTCGAACTTTCTTTCCTTTACACACTGGACATTTCGATTTTACAATTTTACCTACTCCACCACACGTTTCACATCTATAAATCAAAGATTAATCAAAACTTTAACTTTTAAATAAATCACTTTCAAAGAGTTTATACTTACGTGGAATGAAATTGTTGAAAAATTCCAGGACCGAGTTGTTGTTTAACTACTTTAACTCCACGTCCACCACAAACATTACATGTTATAACATCATCTGCTTTCTTTGCACCCGATCCTCCACAATGTTCACAAATAACTTGTTTCGAAACATCGACTTCAATTTGAGCTCCTAAATATAATTCTTTTAATTCCACTTCTAATTCCATAGTAATGTTCGGCCCTTGTCTTTCCGATTGTTGATGATGACCTAATCAAAAAAATCATGTTATCACTAAATCATTCATAAAAAAAAAGAGAAATCGAACATATATGATTGTTACCGAAATGACCAGTTCCACCGAAGAATGAAGCAAATATATCAAATGGGTTATGAAAACCTCCTCCACCTTGACTTCGCTGCTTTAGTCCTTCTTCTCCATACCTGTCATAAATATCTCGTTTTTCATCATCCGATAAAACTTCGTACGCTGTCATTGAAGAGAAGGTATTTAACACGACATATTTTACAGGATTTATTGATTTAAAAATTCTAATCAAGCTATACCTTCTGCTAATTGAACAAATTTTTGTTCGGCCTCTTTATCACCGGGATTTTTATCTGGATGATATTTTTTTGATAATTGTTTATATCTTTTTTTAATTTCTCTTGAACTTGCTGACCGTGATACTCCTAAAACTGAATAATAATCAGTTCCACAATATATAATTTCTACTGATAGTAATAATAATAACCCCAAAAATGAAAGAGACGTTAATCGCATTTTTTTTAAAGATAATTAAAGTGGAAAAGATTTTGGAATAAAACTTGTCAAATTTTTGTTTATATGGCAGATGTACAACGAATTTTAATGCGTTGTTCAAATATGATTGGTCTAAATACATGGTTACGCAATACTGCAATAAAACCATCGAAGTAATATTTTTTTTTTGCAAGAAAAACACAAATTTACTCTTTTTATAACGAAATTCTTATAAAGTTTTATCGACACGGAACTTCTTAACGAAATCATTTTGCTATGTAAGTAAATAAAAGATGAGTTGCCAAAAATAAGCCGAATAATCTCATTTCCCAAAAAATTTACCAAGTGCACAGGATTTTCGATTAACAAACATTTTTTTTTTCCAGTTAGTAACGTTACACGAGAGTTTTGTCGCCTTTTTCTTTCCAAAAATCTTAATATGCCAACTTGTGTTGAATGTGGAGTACCTGTAACTAATTTATACACTGAATATAGTAAAGGAAACATTCGACTGACCCATTGTGTAATTTTTTTTTTAAATACATTCTATTTCATTATTATTTATACTTGAAATAATATTTACTTTTAAATTATTTAGGAGATATGTAATAAATTTGCGGACAAATATGTTGAGCATGATTTTGTTATAATTTTTATAGACATGCTATTACATAAACCTCAAGTATATCGACATTTATTATTTAATCGATTAGAATATCGAGACCATGGTATTGATGTAAGTGAAGCTATCAATTTGATCTTTTTAAAAGAATCAATCGTAACCTTTCATCTTCATATTCTTTCAATTTTTTCTTTTTAGCCAAATGTATTGAAACTTGGTATCCTGCTCATACTTTTTGATGTTTGTATCCTTTTGAAGTTTTGTTTGAAAAAAAAAAAAGTCGTTTAATAATTATTTTATTTATTATTTACGCAATCCTTAAATTTTAAAAAAAAAGACATAAAATGGTTTAGCTTAGAAAAATATTATACAGTTTCCAATATTCCATTTATTGAACGACCACTCTTTCTTCAGTATTTATATATTTTATTTTTATGTATCATAGGCAAGTAAACTTTTAAAAAAAAAAACAGATTTTAAAACCTAAAATAACTTATTATTTCATTTAGAATTTGTTGTCTTTCAATTTGGTTTAAGGTTGGCTGTAAGTTTATATATTGGAGACAAATATGCTATTGTCAAGTGAGTGTAAAACAACAAATGGGAGAAATCACCAAATTTCAATTAACTGATTTTGTTTTGATTTTTAGATATAATTATATTACCATAGCATTAATAATATCAAGTTTTGGAAAAATTTTATTAATTTTAATGGTAATTTGGGATTATAATGAATTTAAATATTCTTGGCTTATAAATATAGTAGTAATAACTTCTAATGTTGAAGCACTTGAAGGTATTTAAAGGATTTTTATTTTATTTTATATTATATTATAATTAAATATTATATATAGCTTATCAAAAAAAAAATATATATATTTTTCAATTTACAGTATTTTTAAATATTGGATATTGTAAAACTTTATTAATATTAATCTTTGGATTAGGATTAAAAGTATTAGCTCAAATCCTTTTTATTAAAGTTACAAATAGTCCTTTATTATTAACTGTATTAAGTATTTAAATAATTTAATTTGAGAAATTTATAGTTTAAATAGATTACTTAAATTAATTAATCAAATTTATTAAATTAAAATTTTAATTTATTATATTAAGTTTAAATATCTAGTAATAATTTAAATTTTAAAATTAAAATTATTAAAATAAATGTAAATTATTTATAAACTTTAATCTTTTTTTATGTTTGTATAAATATTTTGCAATAAAAAGAAAGAAAATTTATCAAAAAAAAACTTTTTAAATTAATATTAAATTTAAATTTATTTTATTTAAAAAAAATCATAAAATAAAAAATTTTTTGATAATTTTCTTTTCTTTTTATTACCAAATATTTATATTATAGAATTAAATATCTAAATAAAAATAAATAATAATTTTTTGAGTTTTATAATTAATATACTAATTAAAATATTTAATATAATATTTTAAAATTAAAAAGTAATTAATTTTATTAAATAAAAATTAATATAATATTTATTTAACATTTTCTTAATAATTTTATTACAATATAATATATTAAAGTTTTAATAAGTTATAAACTTTAATCATTAGAAATTTAATTTATAATTTCTTATTAAAAAAATTTTTAAATAATAAGATTAATATATTTATAATCATTTTTTTATTATAATATTTTTTATAATTGAAATTATACTTAAATAATAATATTTAAAAGTAATTAACATTAGTCGAAATAGTTCAATTTTGACAAAAATCAGATATCTGATTTTTGTCAAAATTGTGACTTAATATTGGCTGATTCTTACTAAAATCATGTATTCTAATTGTTGTCTGATTGGTAGCAATCAGATAAATTTCAAAATGAAATTAAATAAAAATCAAAACTAATATATACTAAATTTAACAGATAAATTATAAATTATAGATTATCTAAAATCAGATAATAAGACGCAATTCAGACACAAATAATATATGTTTTATTAAGCAACTATTTATTGTAATTTATAAAAATTTATTTATATATATTGTAACCGGATATTGATCTTAATGATCATAGATCTACAATTGTGTGATAAAATACAAATGTCGATAATGTTAAATATATTTAACATGTCTAACATATTTAATATAACTAATATGTCTAGCATATTAGATATATCTAATATGGTTAATATAGTAGATATAGTTAATATAGTTGATATAATTAACATAGTTAATATATTAGATATATCAAAATATATAATAGAATAGATATAAATACAACATCTTTTGTCAATTAGAAGAGACAAGACTGATGGCTATATAGAACTTTTCTCTTGTAAAGATAGCATAATGCTACTCTTCATCTCGTATATTTCTGTTTCTTATTTCTCTTTTCTTATTTCTTTCATATATCATTATTTTATTATTTCCTTTTTCTTAAATAAAGTATTTCTTATTTCTTATCTGAAACTCTTCTCAAACTTACTGTAATAACTTTAACTTATGATTAAAGTCGTTTGCGTCTAATAAACTTGATTCAATTTGATAAACTGGTAGTGAATTAGCTAAGATTATCATAAATTAACTGAAATTACTATGTAGACTATAAAAAGTCAACCTTCTGACACTACATCTAACAGTTGTAATCTGAAAGGATTGCACATTAATAATATATATATATACAACAAAAATATAATAAAAATATAATCAAAATATAATATAAAAAATAAAAAAATGTTCGATAATTAATAAATGTTATAATAATATTCAGAATGTAATCGAATAATAAAAATATAATAAAAATAAATAAATAAAAAAGAAAAATGTTCGATACTTATTAAATATTATAAATGTTCAGGATGTAATGATGGTTATCAGAAGTTTCATATTTGTGTTATGTAGGGTAAGAATGATGATAGAATTAGATCTGTCAATCATCTATTACAAGGTCATTATCAGAAAGTGATGCATTGATCAAAACTGTCAGAGTTCTTTCATGGCTAGTTAATAGCACTCTCTCTTCTTTTTCTTTATTTTCTTTCCCTTTATTGTCAAATTTCATGTCATATATCATACTTTTTGATTAATATATGATTACATAAAAGCATTTGCAAGGTGTATACAGTCTAAATGTTGCAATTCGTCATCATATATACATTTTCTTTGCACTTTGACCATTTGAATTGTAGTCAAACGTTGATCAAGAACATTTTAAAGAAGCATCTTAAACTAAAAAAACAAGTTGAATTAAAGAGAATTAAAAAAATAAAGAGAAGTAAAAAGGAAAATACAAATCTTTTCAGACCTTCATGAGTAGTCATATACCGATATTATGTTTTAATTTTGATCATTTTTGTCAGTTTCGCTTATTTCTGACGAATAATATGCTTAATTTACCAAAATTTTTAATAAGGATTATTTGTCATAATTATCGACTTGTTCATCCTTATTTTTATACAGAGAATTTGCGATTCTGATTCATTGTAATTTTAATTAAAATAATAAAAAAATTAGTATACAATAAAATAAAAAATTGCTGATTTTAATAGATTACTTACATCTTAAATTTGACTATTATTATATACACATCAATTATCATCAGTATTTTCAATTCTTTTTAATTTTAATTGAATTTATCAGGATTTATGTAAATAATTTAACTAAGCTATTAGTTGTTTGACTGATAGATGATAGTTTAGCATCATTGTCTAACGTAATTCAGAGATTAATCAATACTAAATCTTGATATTTTGTGTACTATTAAACATTTTGTTAAAATCTAAATTATTAATTAGTTTAATTATCTTGAGAATCGCTTTCATCTCAATCTAAATAAAATTTAAAATCTGAATAATTAGTATAAGAGTATAAAAGATATACAATATTGAATAAAAATTTACAAACCCTGACTTCTTTTTCACAATATTCAGGTAATTCATCCTCTGAACTGTTATTGCTATTATTATTTGAATTATCATCAGTATAATATAATGTTATTTTGCCTCTTTTCTTTTTTTTTTAGATGTTTTGAACTGTTTTTCTGAATGATTATCATCAGAAGTTGATATTAGATAATATAATTCGTATTATTCAAGCTTCTTTTTTAACTTGACATTTTCACACTTCAGTTTATTATTTTTATTTCTGAATTCTATATTAAGGCTGGCAAGCAATTCGTTATCTTTTTGTAAACAATTTACCTTATTGCAAATAGTCTCTAAATGTTTGTTATTTTCTCATGTAATTATTTTAAGTTGAAGTATTTCTTACGTAATTCAGATACTTGCTTAATTAATTTTCTATTCTCTGTGTAAAAAATATAAAATTAGCTGATATAAGTAGAAAAAAGAAAAAAAAAATCAAAAAATAAAATACGTAAAATACTGACCTGATAACAAATCATTATTATTGTTTTTCATGAGCGATTATTGACTCTTTTTTTTTGTTACTAATTTAATATTATATTAGAAGTTGAATAGTTTATATTTTTCATTACCGTACAGCGCTGACATTAGTACCGCGTACTATTCAAGCAAATCTGAGCCTAATTTGAATAGTACCCTAGAGGTACTATATTCGGAGGAGGGTACTACTTAAGGGGG
>CAJVPP010002796.1:0-13487 GCA_910592005.1 Funneliformis mosseae
AATGAAAAACCATCGATAGAAACGTTTCTTATAAAGAGAAACGTTCCTGGAATGATTCCCTTTGAGAAGAACGTTTCTGAAATGATTCTCTTCGAGAGGAACGTTTCCAGAACAATTCCCATCAAGAGAAAGTTTCAGAATGATTCCCTTCAAGAGAAACGTTTCCAGAATGATTCCCTTCGAGAGAATTGTTTCTGGAGCAAATCCCATAAAGGTTTTCACTTCCGGAATGATTTCCTTGAAGGATTTCGCTTCCAGAACGATTTTCTTGAAAGATTTCGCTTCTGGAACGATTTTCTTATAGGACTTCACTTCCAGAACGATTTCCTTAAAGGACTTCGCTTCCAGAGCAATTTTCTTTAAAAAAATGCTGCCAGATGCATTTTTCTTTAAAGGAAACATTACCAGGCCATTTTACTTCAAAGGAAACATCACCGAGGTCATTATTCTTTAAAGGAAACATTACTGAGACCATTTTTCTTAAAATAAAACATTACTGTGGCTGTTTTTCTTCAAAGAAAACCGCCTTTGGAATTATTTTCTTCAAAGAAGAAAATACAATACAACGAGTCGAGCTGCGACACAAGCCAAGCCACAGCATAAGCCAGCTTGTCTGGCTCGTGGCTCATTTTATAGTGGCTCGAGCTGAGCCTAAATGAGCTGGCTCATTTGGCTTTCAAGCGACTCAGCTTATGCGAAGCTCTACTTATGAAAGTTTGCTTTGCTAAGCAAACTGTTTTGTGACTTATATATATTAAGTAAAATTTGTAGTTTCTTTATATTAAACTTAAAATCAGCATTCTAAAACTACTTTTTATAATTAAGTAAAGTTGTAAAAAAAATAAAATTATATATAATATTTAAAATTTAAAAGTATATAACAAATAATTAAAGCTCACAATTAACTTTTGTATTCAGATTTTATATTTTTAGCAGTTTCTCTATATTAAACTTAAAATTGCCATTTAAAACCTACTTATTATAATTAAGTAAAGTTGTAAAGTAAATAAAATTACATGTAATTCTTAATTGCAAAAATATACAACAGATAATTGAGGTTGTAATAAACTTTCATATTCTTTTTAGCAGTTTTTTTATATTAAACTCAAAATCAGCATTCAAAAACTATTTTTTGTAATTAAGTAAAGTTGTAAAAAAAATAAAATTACATATATTATTTAAATTTCAAAGTATAAAACAGATAGTTAATGCTCACGATAAACTTTTATATTCCGACTAGCAGTTTCTTTATATTAAACTTAAAATTAGCATTCAAAAACTACTTTTTGTAATTAAGTAAAGTTGTAGAGCAAATAAAATTACATATAATACTCAAATTTCAAAGTATACAATAGATAGTTAAGGTTCACGATAAATTTTTGTACTCCATTTAGCAGTTTCTTTATATTAAACTCAAAATCAGCATTTAAAAACTATTTTTTGTAATTAAGTAAAATTGTAAAGCAAATAAAATTACATATAATACTCAAATTTTAAAGTATACAACAGATAGTTAAGGCTCACAATAAACTTTCATAGTCTGTTTAGCAGTTTTTTTATATTAAACTCAAAATCAGTATTTAAAAACTACTTTTTGTAATTAAATAAAGTTGTAGAGCAAATAAAATTATATATAATACTCAAATTCAAAAGTTTACAATAGATAATTAAAATTCACAAATAACTTTTGTGTTCTGTCTGATTTTGCATTTTAGCAGTTTTTTTATATTAAACACAAATCAGTATTCAAAACCTATTTAGTAAAGTTGCAAAACAAATAAAATTATATATAATATATAATATTCAAATTTTGAAAGTATAAAACTATTAAAAAATGTCAAATTTTACTATAAAAAAACATCAAAAATTGTAAAAAATGTTACTAAATAAAAATGATGTAACTTTTAATGATTGATTTATAGATGGTATTATAAAAACAAAAATTTGAAAAAAGAAAAAAAAATATTTTCTAATAGATTTTTTAGATTATACAGACATATAAACAAATTTTACCTTTGTTACGTCAAAAATGCATTATGTAATTTTTTGTTATATCATTACATTTAATTTTACTACGTGATTATATATAAATTTGTTATACCATCATATATAAAATAACTTAGATTTTTATTACACAATCACATATAAAAATAGATTAAAGTTTTATTACAAACCATCATGTATTAAATTAATTTAAAAATCATATGTTGATTTTATTTACATGTCTTAATTTAAGAGGTATAATTATTTTTTTTAGATTATATTTGACATCACACATATTTCCAAAAATATGTTTCTGCTATGCAAACTAATTACTGAGTTTAATAATATTTATTTCTGCTATGTAAATACATATCTGACTATATTAAAATTTTGCTATCTATTACGCAAAATTTTAGGTGACTTAATCAAAAATTTTTTATGTTCAATAAGCAATCTCAAATCTAACATATATATATATTGTTCAAAGTCCTTTCCCAGCCAAAGTGAATCTATCGTCTCTCTAATAATAATAGTAAACTAAAGTAAACATCTCTCGATAAATCAATCTATGCTCGCAAATTATGGTCTGAACAAATAGATGAAAAGGATGCATCACACAGATCATCTAAGTCACCTGCATATGAATTAACTGATACATAAAAAATTCTAAACAAACTAGATGCCATCATATGATATTAACTATACTCTATAATGACCTTACCTTTTTAATATATCACCTTGATAAAGTAGAAAAGCATCTAAATATTTTCACTTTTACCTAAAGAAAGCCGCAGAACTCAATGAAGCTAATAAAGCAGAAGGTGCTATGGATACTGATACCATATATGAACCTGAAATGGAAATCTTAAACTCTAAAGTTACTAAACATGAAAAATATATTACTTTATTACACAAAGAAAATGAAGAACTACGTGTTCACTATAAAATTACTGTAGAAATACTTAATGTTACTCTTTGAGCTATAGCTAGTATTCAAAATATGATTTATGACGATACTCACCCAGGCTACAAAGTTCCAATTCCTAAACTCAATTTACCTAGTGCTATTAACACTTTAGATAATAGTACAGAGGTTCCAGCCCCTAATTTATTCTTCAAATAATCATAATCTTACAATTATATAATACAAAAATGATGCTCTCACCTTTAATATTGCAACTTATAATACTTGTTCTTTTACTTTACTATATAAACAACAAATTCTTTTTAATTTTTACACTCTTTATAATTTAGAATTATCGCTTTACATAAAATGAACTTCAAATATCCATCTCATTTACATTTCTTAAAACCTGTTTGTGCTAATAAATTCATACCCTTTTTTGATACAGACCTTTCCTCACAAAGCATAGGTTTTAGAGTTAATTTTTTTATAAAAAAAACACTTGGCAGATTACATATTTTACTACACTTCCTTTTATTACTGCATATACTCAATTAATTTCTAATTCAAAAAAAAACTAAACTTTGTATTATTAACATTTATGTTTTTAGCTTAAACATTCAATTACGTCAAAAAACCTATAGAAAAATATTAGACTTTATAAATGATGCTTACTGAAAGGATTCTTTAGTAATTCTTCTTAATGACTTTAATGCTAATTTATCAAGAACACATAATTCCATAAACTCAAAAGAATTTTTTGATTCACTTAACGACCTACAGATTAACAACTTGGATTAATTAAAAAGCAAAGCCAACCCATGATTTCATTACCTATAGGACTAATATTAGATGTTCTATTATTGATCACATCTTTATTCACTTAACCTTAACACTTGTTCCTGATCTTGTGGATCAAGCAGATATCAATATAGAAAATAATATATCTGATCATACTATAATTCATGTTACACTTTCATTAACAACTATCAACTCATCATTTGTAAAATCATCTACAACAAAAATACTAGTATTTCAATATCTGATGATAATTGAAATGCTTTTGGTGTATCAGTAAATTACAGATGTAAGAATACTAGATTAAATTTCTTCACACTAAGTAATATACACACTATATACCATCTCAATTTTTATTGGTATCTGTTACAAAAATCAATTATTGATACTGCTACTAAAACTATTCTCAACAAAATATACTTCATATCACGCTTGAGATCTAAGATTACACATTCTCAGGTTAATATATAAATGCACTAAATTAGTACAAAAGCTTTGTAAATTAAGTAACAAATATATCACCTAAAATAATGTTGACCTTAAATGGATTATCCTTTGTAAAAAAATATGCGCCTTCTCATCAGAATTTGCTATGATACTTTCAGACATAAGTCAACCATCTATTGATAACATTTGCATCAATAAACCGCTGTTAATTAATCTTTACAAAGTGCTTTCCATAGCTGCTAAATTCAATGAAGCTGATGTATAAACAATAGCAGCTCAAACAAAGAACTCCTAACAGATTCAAAAAATATTTAAAAGAGACAGCATGTTATTTCCAATAAGTAGTAGACTTACAATACTCTAATTTGTTACTTCTAGAAGCATGGAAGTAAGTTTATGCTTCTGATGAATCAATTGATCTAGATATTTATAACTCTTTAATGTAACCTGACTGAAGAAGAATGGAATAATATTATTAGGGTGCTTCCTAATGATAAAGTTTCTAAACCATCAAAAATATAAACGAAATGTTAAAATATCTTGGCTCCTTTTCTTCAAAATGATTTTGAACCATTATTTGCAGATGCCTCACTTTTAACTTATTATCTAGCAAATAGAATTTAGCCTTTATCTACCCTATCCCTAAACCTAAACCTTAAGAATATAATCTTACAAATACTTGTCTAATCTACTGTTAGAATGCCTATAAAAAGCACTTACCAAATTAATCAATAGTTGATTGTTAAATATCTTATTCACTAACAATATCCTTAAAGGAAATAATTTTACCAACCTTTCTTGCAGAAGCACTTTTAAACTGATACACATTTTTGACAATATTAGATACAATATTTCATTCTACTGCAATAATCTCTAGGTCTTATTTCAAGATATGTCAAAAGCTTACAATCATATCAACATTACTATATTAATCAAAACACTCAGTCATCTGTACATCTCAAAAGCTTTCATTAAATTTTTAATTTTAATTTTTTTTTTTATTTTAACCAAGTTTTTACCATGTATAGTAATACTGATACCTATTTAGTTCTTTCAGAAATTGACTAAGGAGAAATTATGTCTCTTATCTTATGATGCATATATTATAATCTCCTATTATATTTTATACAAAGTTCACTTTATAGCTATACGTAACATGTTAATTAAAGAGCTGACATCATTAAACGAGAGATACAAAGTTTTTCAAATCATGTTTTTGCTCTTACTTGTATATATGATACATTCTGGATGGCTGATTCTCAAACTGACCTTTAAAATATAATGATTATCGCAGATTCATTCTATACCCTAAATAGTATTCAAGTTAACTAGAATAAATTCATGCTAATGATCAATAATAAAGATCTAAATCCCATTAATTTTAAATTCAATAATAAAGATATCTGACTTCCTTCACTCCCAAATAAAGAATTCACAAGATACCTAGGAGTATGGATCTCCCTTTTCAATAATAACCAGTTCATTATAAAGCAAATTCAGGATGAATGCAAGAAAACTATAACTATACCCAATAAGAAAAAACTAATAGCTAAGCATATGGTCACAATATTTAATATAATAGTAATCTCTCATATACAGTTAAAGCTCATTATAGTAAACTTTCAATTCCATTCAATTTGTTCACTATAGTGAAGTATTCACAATAACGAAAAATCTTTTTATAATAAATTTTATATAATAAAAAAAAAATTTCTTATAACATGATTTTTTTAAAATTTTTTATTTCAAAAATTTAACATTGTACAAAATTATCTAATGTAAATTGTTTTGTGTTACTTTGAATACATTTATTAATTTTTGATTTTAAAGCACTAAGAACTTTTAACTCTGTATAATTAATTGATATATTATCAGAAGGATTTTTAAAATATCAAATTACCTTTTTCAAACTATTTAAAGCTTCTTTGTTAGTAATAATATTAATTTCCGCTGGTTCTTTCTCCTCTTCTATATTATTTTTTCAGGATTTGAAATTACTGCATCTATTATTTCTTTATCTGATAATAATTCTATTGGTATTTCACTATCAATATGAATAAATTTTTCAGCTGCAATAGGATCTCGTAAATTTAGTACATCAATTATATTTTGTAATTCTAAAGTAATTTTATCAATTTCTTGATTTCAGTCTAAATTGTTTTCTTCAAGATACTACCTTCGAAGTCATATTCTTCATAATCAGGTAAAATATCTGTTCTTTTCTAACATCGTTAATTGTACTTGATTTACAATTTTTCATACTTCATTAACAAATGTTATAGCATTAAGGATATCAACTGGTATTATATTAGAGTTATTTTTCTAGGTTAAATCATATGTTTCTACTCTTTTCACAACTAATAATTTTCTGTATTGGGCCTAAAATAATAAATATATAATAAGTAAAATTATTTTAAAAATAATAATTTAATAACAATTTATACTTACTTTAAACTATTAATAATACTGACATCTAAGGGTTGCAGATAAGCAGTTGTATTCAGAAGAAGAAAATGCACTTTAATATGTTTGACAATAAAATAGTTTCATTTATAAAATAGGTTAGCACATTATCAGCTAATAACAATATCTTATGATTTTATTGTCTCATTAATTAGTTAAGTTTATTTAGGTAATCACGTCACACTAATATTTGCATCCAAGCTGTACAGTTTCAGTAATATCAGACAGGCAGATCATTCTTTTTGATTTCTTTTAAAACATGTGAAGTTTATCACTTATGTATCACTAAAGCAGGTAATCTGTGACTTCTATCAGCATTACAGGTAGGGTTGGTAAAGTTTTAGGTCCTGGACCTAAAGACTTAGTTCTTAGACTAAGTCTATAGATTATTAAGTCCTATTTTTTAGACTGATAAAGACTTAAGTCCTAACCAATCATATTAAAATTTATTTATTATAATATAATATAAATTTTTAATTAAATTAATTTATTAAAGTTAAAAATTTTATTCTATTTTTAAATTATTTTATTAAAGTTAAAGTAGAATTTAGTTTTAATTAGAATATCATTTGCTATTAATAACACGTGATATAAAAAATTTTTCAATCTAATCTTATAAATATTTGCATTACACCTCATTATACAATTATTTATTTACACAACTTAACCATGAGTTCTTTTAATAGTCCAAATAATGAACCAGAAGTTGAACCAGAACCTACTCAACCCTCTTCTAAATATTTACAAAATTCACGTAAAACTTCATCTCTATAGAATTATATAGATTATGAAACTAAAGATAATCCAGGGATACTTATTTGTAAAAAGTGTAATAATGTATTTTCTAAAAAATCAGGAAATTCTACTATAGAACATCATCTTTTCACTCAATATAGTATAATAATTCCAAAAATCTGAAGTAATCAAACTGTACTTAATTTTAAATATACAACTTCTTGGCCTATGAAAGAAAAATCAGAACGAGATCAATCAGTTGTTATTTGGATAATCAATGATCAACAACCTTTTAGTGTTGTTGAAAACAGAAAATTCATTGAAATGATGAATATTTTTGACCCCCGTTATAAAATTCCAGACTGGCACCAAATAAAAGAAATGACTATTTTGAAATTCAATAAATGTCATTTAAATATTAAATATGATTTAAATAAGATACCAGGAAAGATATCATTTACAGCTGATATGTGAACATCAATAATGAGCAGTGAATCATATCTTGATTTAATAATTCATTATATTAACCAAGATTGGGATCTTTGACAATTTTACTTGATATTATTCCTTTTAAAACTCGTTATACAGGAATTAATATTGCAAATACAATTAGTAATGTTCTTGAAGAATTTAATCTAACAAATAAAATATTAGCACTTATCACAGATAATGAATTAGCAATGGTGGTATATTGATGACAGTTAAAGGAAGAACTTGAACAAGCTTTAGATTATTTATCTTTTAGACATTATCGTTGTTCAGTACATATACTCAATTTAGCAGTTTAACAAGGAATGGAAATTATTGATAAAGATATTTGAATTATATGAACATTGATGATAAAAATCAAGAATTTCATTTTATTATGTGATGATTTGCGTGAATTATGTGTTGTAAAAAAACTTGAGTATTTACGACCAGAAATAGATATTGAAACAAGGTGGAATTCCACCTACTATATGCTTTATAAGTTTCAATGAATGGAAACAGCATTAAAAATGCTTGCAATTAAGTATAAAAAGTTATATAATTTAATGCCAGATACCACCACATATACTAAATAAAGGTAAAATATATGTATTAATAAATTTTTTTTAAATTATAAAACTAAACATTTTTTAATTATAATAAATAGGAAATACTTATCATTTAGAACTTATCGAAAAAGTAACTAAGATTCTTTCAGATTTGATGTATTCAACTGTAGCCGATATATGATTTTATTTTAATGAAATTCAGGACTATCTAAAATATTATATAGAAATGGAAAATTTCGATCAATATATGCTGGCTGCTTCAATTAATCAAAAATTTGAAGACTATTAGATGATTATTGATGATACAACTACTATTGCATCCATATTAGACCCTCAGAATAAACTCTCTCTTTTTGAATTAGGTGAACCAACAACAAAGGCAATTAATGCCTTACAAAACCAATTTTCTTTATATTCTGCTTAACAATTACAATCTCAAATTTCCCCTCAAGAAATTTCTACATCATCATGAGATTACTTTCGCCAATTAAAGAAACGTCATTTAGGAATCTAAGCAACACAAGATTTAACTAGTTCTAATTCCAATTTTGCAGAATTAGAATGATAATTGGCTTTACCACAAGATGAAAATGTGGATCCACTTCTTTGGTGGCAGACCCATTCTGGTGAATTTCCAACACTTTCATTGATTGCTAGGGATTATCTAGCAATATAAGCAATGAGTGTAGCTTGTGAACAAGCTTTTTCTATTGTAGGTAATACCATTAGCAAGACTTAAAATCGATTACATTCAGAAACTGTAAGGGCATCATTATGTATAAAAAGTTGGATTGATAATAAAATTGGTGAGCAAATTGGAGGGAAACAATAGTGATAGTTAGTAAATATATTAAATAGTATATATAAAAAAAAATCTTACCTTTTTGCAAAAAAAAGAAAATATTCTTAGTGAGAGAAAAAGACGAAATATAAAATATTTGCGATTGCGGTTTATATATATCTATTCATATTCGTGTTAGTAATAAATTTCTAATAATTCACGTCTTCTGATTCATAAATTATATAACTATAATATGATAATATGTATTAGTTTTTTATTACGTCACAGCTGTGCTTGACACAGCTATAACATTGGTAAATAACTATTATATTTCCTGGGTATTAATGCTCATGATAAAAAAAAAGTATTTTTCCAGAAAATTGAACTCTGAATGGCCCAAAATGATGAATCATATCAATTTTAATACTTGATAATATGAACTTATTAATCAAGACAAAAAAACTATTCGGACTTAAGTCTTAGAACCAAGTTCTGAGGCTTATTATCAGAACCTGATCCACAGGTTCATTCAACAGGACTTATAGGTCCTAGAATTAAGACTGGACCAGGATGGACTTAACCATCTCTAATTATAGGTTAAAATAATTGTAATATGATTCTTTAATTTTTTAGTACCAGAAATGTAATAATCTGAAAGTGTCTTAGATGATTCTAAATTCTAGAATAAAGCTAATATATATATAAATAAAATTGTAAATTTTTTGTAAAAAAAAAATAAAATTGTATTTATTTTAATATATTTATCTATTTCATCAATATTATAAATATCGCAAAGATTATATTATTCTATAACTTCTAGCAAAATTTTACGTTCTTCTTCTAATGTTTCTAATAGCATATTATTTACTTCTCTGACTTTATTAATTTGTCTTATATTATACCATTTTTTACATTTTGCTAGCCATTCATCTGAAGCAATAAAGAATGTTATTTATAGTTTAGTTGCAAAATTCAAAACTTTAACTTTTAAAACATCTCCTGTAATAGTTAAGTTCGAAGCTAATGTTTGCTGCATTCACAAATATAATGCAGATTCAATTTTTAGAAATTTAGCATCTCTATCCCGTTTTTGATTTTTAACTTTCTTATTTAAAATATTAATAGATAGCCATTTTTCCTTTTCTTTTAATATATTACAAACTTGCGACTTTGATATATCAAATTTTTTAGCAAGATCTTCTTAGTTATATGACAGATTATCTTTTTGTCACTTATATAACCCTTTTTTCTCTGCATATGATAAATATGATAAGCTTTTTCTTTTTCTAGTTCTATTTACTTTTTCTTTGTCTCTTCTAATAGGTGGTATTTTAAGAAAAAAACTGTATTACCATAGATGAAACTATAAAAAAAATGTGTTACAATAGATAAAAAAATGTATTATGATATATGATCTACAAATACTATGTATATCACGTGATATTTATTATAGCGCATATAAATTTATAATATATGTTCTGTATTTAAATTTTAATATATTCACTATATCTAATATTAAGATTTTATTATTAAATTCACTATAACGAATAGAATTTTATATAGAATAAATTAGAAGAATAAAAAAAGTTCATTATAAGTCAAATTTATTATAACAAGATTCACTATAATGAATTTTGACTGTATTATACAAAATTAAACTTATGTTTATTTTTCGTTCTAATTGTGATATTCTAATAATATTCTTTAGAATCTTCTTAAAAAAGAAATTAGGTTTTTCAAGATTCATATTAGCATAAGTAATATACTCAATATTTGAATATAATCTAGTACATTTTTATGACAAACAAATACAAGCTAAATCATCTGATCTCTTAAAAATAATCAACAACATTTTAATTTTTGGGTCAAAATCTTATTTACGCAATTTGCAACTTCAATTATTAGAAAAGTTACCTTTATCCCCCTTAACCAATTAGCCTTATAATGATATAAAACTCTTTAAAGAATGATAGTCTTGCTTTCAGTTTGCTGCAAAATATGATGGTCTTTACTTTCAACAATGTATTGATAATAATTACAACTTAAGACAAATTGAAGGAGATTCTACTCCTATTTTGCATTTCCTTACATCAAAATATTACTGCAAAACATCTTGTGATTATATTTACTATCAATTTTATACATTGATCAACTCTCAACAATGGATGATTTCAATTTGTTCACAGCTTTTGACCTTAATATAATCTACGACTTAGTATTCCATAGTACTAAATGATTTTACCAACTGGAATCAAAAATTTTGAACAACACACCTACTAGACAATTGGCAATTAGATACCCTCCTCATGCATCTCTGATTAAAATACTAATTCAACCAACTACAGTTATAATATCACCAACTAATCTAATTTTCATAGTTATTTAGTCTAATAAATACATGACCTTCATTTTAGAAAAAGTTACTAAAGAGAAAGATACAGTTATTTACGCACAACACTACCTACTAACTCAGTTAGAATATAATTAGACATCTATTGCTCTGTGTATCAAATGTAATCTTTTTGATTACTCTGCTCTTATTTCATATAAATAATAATAAAGATATAGCTTTTATGCTATCAAATTGCCTAAAACATATTATTCTATATTTAAAGTATTTCACAAATTTCGTAAGGAATAGTGATATAGCTTCTCACATCTTATGCTTTAGAAATTAATCCTGTCTATATTAACCTCCCCTATCAATATTCAACAAAACCCTTACTTAATTTATTGATTCTTCCTTTTGATCAAATTACTATTAATAGATTATATCAACTTAAATTACAGTTTACTAATGCTGATTTTTTTTAATTTTATATAGATGGTTCTTTTACATCTTTAGAATCACCTAACTACCAGATAGGAATTACATAGTTACAGACTGATCAGAACTGGTCATCACTCTCCTTTAATGCTACACTAGTATCTTACTCTCCCTCATCAACATTAGCCAAAATTGTTACTATTCTTGCTGCTGTATATACATTACCACCTAATACTAATATTGAAATCTATATAAATTCTTAAGCTGCAATAATATCATATAACAAAATTACAAACATCTGTGAAATATCTCCCTCTCTCAACCCTACATTTAAAATTTTGTACTTTCATATTTGGATGAATTTATTGCATCTCATAGCTACGTATAATACTCACTAAAATCAAAGCTTATAAAAATAATCAATTCAACAATCAAGTCGATCTTCTAGCAAAACAAGTCACTAGTGCTTCTTTACATATTATTAAGAATCCGCTAGGACTAAAATATATTTTATATCACAATAATATACTAATTATCACTCTACCTTGTCTATTTGTTAAATGCTTATAAAAGCTTTTTAGGCAGATGCTTTTCTGACTCTCCCACATCTTACTAAATATAGCAACTTCTACATTAATTGGCAAATCTTATTTTATGTTCTCAATGACTCAGAAAATGCTAAAGTTACATCTTTGATGCCTGTAAAAGAAAACAATTCAAACTAAAATTGCTTTTACAACTACTTTTTACTTTAGTAATAATGAATGCCTGATATTTACAGACCTATATCTCAAATAACTGTTTCCATTATCATTTGTCAACTGAGAATTTTAATCACATTTAGAATTGTTTTAACAATACTAAGCCCCTTTCAGATATCATACAAGAATACAAATAATCATTCATGTCTTATCTAAAAGAACTCAATAGATTCAACAATGACATACCTATTATATATGTAGATCAGTCTTCAATATAGAATTGCAACTCAATTAACAATAATTTGTGTTTCATCGACTTATTAAAAGGAATAATTCCTACATCTTTTACTTCTTCAATTAATGCTATCACAAATAATAAATAACTCTTCCTTGGTCTATTATCATCCTTATTTGATGACATATTTTTCTCAGTCCATATTATATAATTGGAAAGATATGAATCACTACAATTATGAAAAACTTCAAATAACATAAAAGATTTCACTGTAGTTTAGGTATCTTCTGGTTTCCCTTGATCTATACAAACATCCTCAATAATCCTTTCTCCTTTACAGTGGCTATTGCTTATGATATTTACTGGTTAAATTTCTGGTCTGACAGTAATCACGCCCTTTCTTCTAGATGTTTGATATCTGTATTTTAGTTTAAATTAGTTTTCTTTTCTTTTCTAATGTATAGTTTAGTTCAGTAAAGTGCAAGGTTGATATTGATAAAGTAGTTTAGTTTTCTAGATTAGTTTATAGATATTTTTGTATTTTCTGTTTTATTTTATTTTTCCTGTAAATTCATAAATATTAATAAAGATCATGCGAGACTGTCGCACTTATAAAAAAAAATCATTTTTACATAT
>CAJVPP010002797.1:0-13486 GCA_910592005.1 Funneliformis mosseae
CTTCGAGCAACTTATCAAGTTTTGATTTATCAGATGTTTCAGGCTTATCAGGAACCTCAGTCTTATCGGTCATCTTGATTCCTATTTACAAAGCCCATAGTGAGAAAAACTCGCTCCTATACATACATAATTTAGGGCATATACATACCTTATTTTGCGTTATGTTTCTAGGAAATTTTTTGCGGAAAGTTGGCTGAACTTCCACATATTCCTACATGCTTTATATCTTGCTGGGAAAAAGTTAAGGAGATATGAGGCGTAATTAGTATTGTCGTCTGATGCCAAGAGCTTTATGAAAGCACATGTAAACGAAATTTTCAAACCTTTTCACATGGAGATCTACCGGAAAGACATAGTTGGTTTTACGCCTGGCGATCTCGGAATTGTGAGTCCCTCAGCCCTTCATAACATATGCTTTTGACATTAATATTTACTTTTAGAGCTGGTCCTGTGTTGCTTGTAGACATTCTTTCACATTTTCTCATGATTGTTTGGGGAAAAAAATAGAGGTAGTAATTAGCATGAATATATACACGAAATTAATATGCGAAAATGTCGCACAGACCTATTATGTGATCAGCCTATTTTTGTGTGGCCCAGCGAATTCTTCCGAGCTGGCGATCACTGACCTCGGACTGATGATCAGTATTCCGGACTCGGCCATAGCCCATAGGCATCTTTGGTAAAATTTTTCACATTAAATATATTACTTTACTATTAGCAATCATGGCGAATAACAATACTCTTACGAAAGAAACACTTGCTCAGTTTTATGGAGTGCTTTTATATAAGAAGAAGGATATAGTAGCCATTCAGGAGCGCCAAGCCGAAAGAAAACTCGGTATGTTACCTCTGGTAACCATTGGTGGTAATGCAAATAAATTAGTAGTGCCTCCAGATTCCGAGCTCATGGGGAAAACACTTGCTGATTCGTACGAATTGTTGTTAGAATTGGTAAGGGATTTAATACCGATACAGGAGAATCTCAGCATCGATAGTAATCCCATTCTAGAAGAGGCACTCCGAAGCAATAAAGCTTTTACAGATATTCCATTTGGTGAAATATTTAATTTGTTTATGTGTTTAGAAGAGGATATAATAGCAATTCAGGATAAACTCGACATTGTTGGTTATTCTAATCAAGAAAGGGCGGAAGAAGTTGATGAAAATATGAGTGCATGTCTCCGGAAGCTTGAGGAATTTCATGGTCCCTTAGAGGATGATCCAGGTGTGATATTACCGAAATATGGTGAAATGGGGGTAAAGAAAATTATGTTTATTGGAGAGGGGCTTCCATTATTTCCGAAGCTCTCTCCTCAGCAATTGCACGAAATATTCGTCAAAAATCCAGCTAACACTGATCAGTGCCCATGTCTAGAACAGGTTAGCTAATCTATATTTTTTATCACACAGGGCGCAAAAAAATCTTCTGAGCTGATCACTGCTCTGGATTAGTAAGATCAGTAGAGTTTCACCATTCTGCTTGATCGTCGAGTAATACTACCGAATAATTCCTTGGCGCTTGTCTGGTTATAGCTATAGTGGAGTGATCGGCACCAGAGTCCACAGTCATAGATATATTAGAATTAAGTTGCTGGTACTGAACCGGATCCAGAATATTATCAAAACTATGCCGGGTGTTATATAACTGACCACCACTCCGGAGCAATGGTCTAGCTAGAATACAACGTTCACTCAATCTCCTTGATAATTCGTTGTTTGATAAAATTTTTTAAGGATGCAACATCTCTTGGTGCATCATGTGGTATTCCCAGTTGCCTTGCGAGTTGATGGATCGGATCTAGGAGATGTACCCGAATCGGCACGAAATTCTCAACATGGATATTTGGACTAAGCGAGGAAACCAGCTGATCTACGACTTCTTTGCTAATATTATTACACCCTTCCAAATTGAGGTACTTTAAATTAAGACATGAACCAGCAATTTCTTTGATAGTTATATCGGTAATTTGACAAAAACTAAGGTCGAGTTGCTGGAGCCTTGGGCAAGAACGAATAACATTACAAATTGATGTTTCAGAATATTCTCTACGATTAGAGATATTTAGATATTCTAATCTATGGCATGACTTCGCGATTCTCCATAGACCACTGCCATCTACTTCTCGAGTATGAAAGCTCCTAAAGCCACCTGGCCGATCAATGCATAGATTGAGATACTTCAGATTCGGGTATGAACTCGCTATCAGTTCTAATGCTCTATTACTAAATGCTATGCTATTTATGAAACTCAAGTGGGTTATATTTGGGCATGAATGTACAATGCTTATGATTTTTTTATCTGAAAGTGAATGGTAGTATGATATTTCGAGATGAGTTACATTTGAGCAATAAACTGGCGTTTGATTCCTACGTACTAACTTTATGAATTTTTTCAATCGAGAGAGATCCTTTGCATGTTCTATCCTTATGAATTTATTTAATCGAGGGTGTTCCTTTGCACAGTAATTTTTATAATCATTTGGAAGAGATTGCCTAGGATATAAGTCTTTTCCCTTTAGCTCAATACGCCTCCATAGGATAGGGACACCACATCTGTACCAAAGCCGGCTAACAAATAGAGCAGGGTATAGAGATTTATCTATCAATAAGAAATGTAAAATATGTTCTAGTACTTCTGGTATAATAAAAATAGTTGATTGCGCCATAATTAATATATGCTTTATCTTTAATCGAAAAAATAAAGTTAGCCGAATCTAGTTTGCTGGTAGATCACTGCTCTGACTGAGCCTTTTCACTATGTCATCTAACGCAAGTACTTCTAGCCCATCCAAAAGAACTTTAAATGTATTCTCAGGTGATAACCCTCTGAGGAATAGATTTTTAAGAAGCTGTTCTGAATAGTCTTTGCTTAAATTACACTCTTTCAGTTTCAAATAATATTCCTTTACTGTATAATTGCCTTGAACTATTCCTCCAAATAAAAATTCCATTCTTTTGCACCATTCAAGATTCGCCTCTCTTTCCCATATATTATTTATACTGCGAGAATTCTTTAGTTCCTGTTCTGGAAGATACTTTAGAATAAATGATATTATCTCTGGCGGAAGAAGATTAAGTAAATTATCTGTATGCATTGTTTTATTTATATAGTTAGAATACCTTTCGATCGAAAAAATCTTCTGAGCACATGATCACTGCTCCGAGCTATCAGTTGGGTTGAGAAAATCAGTCATAGCTCGGATCTGACTATCGGATAATATTGAAATGTAATTTACTTCTTTGAATGGGATCGTAAAATTATCGTCTAATAGTAGTTTTGAATTGCGTATATCTAAAATTGCCCCATTTTCTTGAAACCATGGCATTCCTAATACTAAGTCAGGTCCCAGCCAATCTGGTCCAACAAGTATGAATTCAGTGGGTATGCTTTTATGCTTCTCACCATCATTAAAGCCGATATGCAGATTAACCTTTCCTAATGTGGAATAAACCCCATTTACTCTAGGATTGATATCATCTTTTTCATATACAGTTTCCATTTCATTAACATATTTTCTGCTAACATAACTTACATCGGCGCCTGTATCAAGTATTGCTTGGGAAAGGCCAGTCTCTTCAACTGAGCAATTTATAAGAACCATTTTTATTATGGCATATAAAATTCAAATATAAAAAAATAAACCGATCCTAAAGAAACCAATCTCTATCACTGCGGTCTGGCATTTATCGGATAGCTAATTAGCCTTATTTTTTATTATATGCATTTTTCTCCTGATCTTTCCTTTGGGTTAGGCGCTTCCTAATTCTTTGATTCTTAATCATGTTTACTATCTCATTAATATCAGAATCAGATGAACTGGATTCGGATGAGCTAGTCTCAGAGGAACTACTCTCAGATGAACTTGATTCAGATAAACTAGTCTCGGAAGAACTACTCCCAGATGACGAACTAGTGTCAGATGAGCTTGATTTAGACGAACTAGTCTCAGATGAGCTTGACTTGGATGGGGCATTGGTTAAGGCTGTCAGATGGTTTACCCCAAATGCCTTCGGCTGGTCACTTTCCATTTTGATTATTTATATGCTAAACTTAATAACTTTGACTGAAAAAATATGCAAAGTGTCTGATTCATCTCTCTAAAAATACCACCCGCTTGACCTTTCTCAGTCGTATCCTCCTTCCTTGCTTAACCGAAGGCGCCAGAGCATAAGCAACATCCTTTCGCTTTCTTATTACATGTGTATCATCTAAATCAGATTCTTCGGAAGACTCAGACGAATAGGCGGATCCCTTACTTTTTTCATTAATCAGCGAGGGAACTATTTTATGAATTAAGTCGATCACAGTTTCCCTATCTACACATTCGTCCAGATCTTCTGTTTCGGTTTCTAAGAACTTTACATTTCTCTCTAATCTTTTTACCCTCTTTTCTAAAGTGTTATATTGGGGATGACAATCTTCTAATTGTTTTGTTAATTCCTCTGTTATACTGAAAACTCTATTGCGCACTTCTGCATTTAACTGGGCTATTTTTTCTGTACTTGGGATAACTCCCTGCTCGCTATGTGTACTATCAGATGATTGATTTTGATCGGTTACCATTTTCGTGGTATATTCTATATGCTAGATCTTAGGCGAACGAAAAAATAAATTAATAAACTCCTTTGATCTATCGATTATTTTCATCGAAGAGCTCACGTAGCTGTCGGCGCTCTTTTTGGATTTTATTAGATTGTTGAATAAGAGCTGGATCTCTGGCATAGTTATTAATAATTTCAGGATTCACTCCGGCTTTTGTTAATTCCTCTCGAAATCGGTATTGTCGTGAGGCACTTGCTATGACTTCTTTTCTATCATTATTTTTCGGTCCTAAATTTATACTATGGCGGTGAATATCCCACTTATTACCAGTCTTGGCACAATATTCTGCCCTTTTCTCTATAGTAAACTTCTCCTTTCTTTTATCTGGTACGAGAGACTCTTTCTTCTTTTTACTATATTTGCGCCGGGTTAGGAGATCTTTGACACATTTGTGGGCCTCCCAACCCTGTAATGAAGCACCAAGTTCTTTGTTGTGTTTACTCAGTTGCTTTAGACTGGACTTGGCAGATAAGTTATATTTTTCTGAAAACTGCTCTAGGATCGATTTAAAGTTATTTGTTTTGGGTTTTCGGGCCTTTGGGGTTGCTTTTGTCATAGCCATACGATATCTTATGGCCAATTTGAAATTTGCAGATAGATAGGATATGCGAAAAAAAAAATACCCCTCAATCATAAATTTCGGGACCTAACAAAATTTGCCGAAGGTGCGTTGCTAGTAACTATACATATTGATAATATCAGATATTTCATCATTTTCTGCAGACTCCGATTCCGACTCTGGGTTGTGATCAGATTCTGAGTCTTCTGTTTCCGTATCACCTTTAGAATAATTATTTCCTGTATCGAAACCTATATAATGTCTTAATGCGATTTTTGTGAGATTGCTAAGATGCTGAGGGGTCGATTTGGGTCCACCATGAGTCCTGCAAGCATGTTTACCTCCTGTTTTTCTTAAATCCTTTGGGAGAGACTTATAAGGCTTTTGTTTTAAGAATTCATTAAAGCTTCTAACATTACCAATATTACGTTTCCCATTTTTATCGTAGACAGGATCACGTAACTTTCTAGCCTTAATTGCCTCTTGAATCCAAATAAGCAATTCCCTTGCACGTTCTGGATCCTTTTCCATAGAGAGAAATCGTCGTGGGTCCTTCTTCCCCTTATCCTTTTTATAACCTATGCAATACCAAGTATAACCTCTTTTATACCATGCGGGTGGATCCTCGGATCCTGGTTCATAGTGTATAATCTGAAGAGATGATACTTCTGAAGGTCTCATGCTCAACATCACAATCACATCTGCGAGATTCTCTCGATTAGGTATTTTAGAAGTATCTATATTTTGAAGCCTTTCACGTACCCTCGCTAAGGAGAAGTGTGGGGGGATTCCATCTGAGTTAGCCATTGTCTCATCAGTTCGTTCTTTCTGAATTTTATTAGACTCTTGAATAAGTTCTGGATCTTTAGCAAAGGTATCAATAGTTGCGGTATCTACCCCACCTTCTGCTAATTTCACACGGAATGTTGACTGACGCGAGGCACCAGCAACGATTTCATTTTCATCTTTATTTTTTGGACCTAACTCCAAATGATGGGCAAAAATGTCCAAAGCAGTACCGGCCTTAGCACAGTATTTTGCCCTTTCTTCTATGGTGAGCTTTTCCTTTCTTTTGTCCGACACGAGAACCCCTATCTGCTCTTTGCTAAATGCTTTTCTTTTTTTAGTGCCTCTGACAAGGAGATCTTTAATGCTCTTGCGGTCTGTCCAATCATGTAGTTGAGCATTAAGTTCTGGAGCATGTTCTCTTAATTGTTCTAAGGTGGAGTTGGCCGACAAATTATACTTATCTAGGTGCTGTTCTAAAATCGTAACAAAGTTATTAGTTTTCGGCTTTCGAGTCTTCGGGATTGTTTTTCTGGTAGCCATGCTGACAATAAGTAGTTATATTTGTTATCTACTCATACATACATAGAAAAAGTTCAATTCGAAAATAATTATCCTGATAATTTACTATATGTGGACCACTCATGGCCGGTGAAAGCTATCGGAGGGTTAGAGAAAGGGGAAAAAATATGTATATAACTTATGGGAGGTCTCTTTGAGGTCACCTGCTCCGGCCAGAATATGTTTTGCATATATTTGAAAATTGCAGGTAGATAGAATATGCGAAAAAATAATAATAATTTAGAATTTTATATCGCCTATGAGTAAAGAACATAAAGACCCTCTTACCTAAACACCTCACCTATAAACCGGCTTCTTATTCGCTCTTTACCAAAGCATACCATTCTCCTGGAGTATGCTTACTGTTTTTTTCCATTTCTCGTCAGTATCAAGCCAGGAGGATGTAACTCCATCATCCTCGAGCCCACGACGGATAATTTCTTCTCCTATTAATCTTTCCCGTACTTTCATGTCCATATATTCTTTGGGATCTTCTTCTAACTCTTCTGCCCAACCACACATTCGTGAATCAGTTTCCATCCTATCCCGAAATGTAATGGAATCGAGCCTGTCTTTTTCGGTGATGGTCATGAAGACATCTGGATCCTCACCGAGTTCGACTGCCTTTTTTCTGAGGCGCTCTTCTCGCTGAGCTCTGGCCAGAAGTATGGCAGGTGATACTTCATTAGGCTTGGGAGAATCAGCTTCTTTAGGAGGCATATTCATTATTTTACTTATAGGCTTGATAGATTTGGGTTTATCGATTACTGGCTCAGGCGGATTAGAAGTCTCAGATGTCCTAGATGTTGAGGCGATGGGGACTTCGGCTTGCTCTGATACATAGTCGAAAAGAGCTTGGGTCGAATCGTCGTGTTTATCCGCTTTCTTATCTCTCGAAGAGAGATTCTCTTCTGGAAGAGGCGAGATTATTTTCTGGGGAATAGTTTCTGGTACATTGAATATAGGTATGTCTGTGGTCTCATTTTGGGATCCCTTGTTTGTGGGTATGTCATCTGCCTTTAGCGCCTCTGGCTGAGGTATATCAGAAAATTCTTCCATATCACCTAGGCCAGATTCACGGAGCTTAGCTATGATCTTGGAGCGGTCGAGAATGTATTGCCATTCTCTTTTCCCACCTCCCACTCGTCCCTGTTTACATTCAATAATATTTTTTTCTGATAGCTTCTTGCCGAAAATGTTGTTAGAAAATGGCTTTTCACCATTATCTCCACACCATTCAAGATATTTTTGGTATAATAATGTTCGACCTGTCCTGACTATACTATCCTCAGCCCAAGATCCAATATAGTCAATTATAAATCGAATGGGATTGGGAAGTTGGTCTCGCATTATATCTGATTTCATTTTAGTTGTAAGAATTTCTTGTGGATCAAAATCTGAGATATCTAGACTAAGAAGATATTTCATAACTACACCAGGCGCATCAGAATGGTCAAGTATATTTCCTAGTCTTTTGAAATACTTTGTATTTCCTCTACAGCATGTAGAGACATTAAAACAAACTACACGAGAATCACCTATGTCTATTTTGAGTGGCGCATCCTGATTACTAGTAATCATATACCCAGTGAAGTCTTTTAATCGTTTAGTTTCAAGACCTTTACGTTCTATAGCAACTCTTCCTTCT
This sequence comes from Funneliformis mosseae, assembly GCA_910592005.1. NCBI lineage: Eukaryota > Fungi > Glomeromycota > Glomeromycetes > Glomerales > Glomeraceae > Funneliformis > Funneliformis mosseae. The sequence goes on from CAJVPP010002797.1 coordinate 8,161, forward strand.
GTTATGAGAGATTTGAGATGTTCATTAAACTTATGCTATTCTCCACTAGACATTCCAGTCTCATTCATAACGATAAGTTTTTGAGCTTGAATGGTACTATTAAACTACCCAAGAATTTTTTCTAAATCTGATGTTGCAAAATGAAGATGTGGTCCTAAGACTTTATCTCCAATAAAATCTGTAATAATATTTTTTCCACACTGTTGTAGAGTGGATTTTAGTATTAAGATTGATCGGGGCTTCTGTTGTGGTTTCTGCACTAAAAGGGCCCACCAGTTCCAGATATACTCATTGAGGACTTCATTCCCATCGCAAATTATATTTCTTACATGCCAGAGAATCGGATCCATAATTTCTTTGTTAATATCCATCGCTGGCTTAGCCAAAAATCCTAGGAAAAGGTTAAAGAATTCTGTGTTTGGTTGAGGAACGCTTATGGGATATGGGAGGAAATCATAATCTGCGTAAACTATTAGACCTTTAATAACTGCCTGGTCTATCAATGATTTTAACTTCACTGCTTCACCTCCATATTCGATTATTTTAATCTCAAACTTGGCAAGTTTTAGTTCGGTTCCCATACCAAAGTAAAGCTCATTTTCTGGATCCCTATGTTTTAATATCCAGACTGGCTTATCCAATTGAATATAGGCAACGGTTGATTGGATTGCTTTATAAACTTCAGCGCGGGAGAATTTACTACCTGAAGTACACATACATATTAAGTCCCACCATACAAAACAATCATTTGGGTTCGAAATTCTGCTTCGGTCTTGTTTTATAGGACTCGGAAGCTTTTGTTCCCGTTGCAAAGCAGTTTCACTAATGGTAAGCTTTACTGAGGGATTTGTAGTTTCAGGTTCTCTTTCGTGATTTGCACGATGACAATAAAATCTATATGATTTTTTATTTCGTAAGATATATCCGTTATCATTTTCATGTTCCCGATCACATATTTGACAGTGCGATAGAGAGTTGCGTACTAATGGAAATAAGTCAGGGATGTTATTTGAAGGAAATGAGAGAGTGTAGCCTTCAATAGAATTATCTCTAAGTAATGTTTCTATGAAATCGAATTCAGCCTGACCGATATCGGCATCAGTATTTTCATTTCCTTCGGTCAGGCATCTTTTATCTTCTCGCTCTGGGATAGCCAAAAGAGGACTGTTCTCGACGACTTCTGATTCATCGTTGGGTGGGCGGATCATGAAGTCGAAGACAGTTCCATCTTTTGGACAAATAGCTTTTTTTACACGAATGTGTTCTTTAGTTTTTTCCTTATACTTGGGGGATCTAAGCAATCGCAAGGAGAAGGAACTTTTATTTGCGATGTTATCAATAATGCTTTTTCCTTGAAGAGTCTCAGGAAGTTTTTTACGAACAAGCTCAGTAAAAACTGCGACCTGAGGAATATTTGGAAGTCTCATGCCAAAGGTTGAGACATGGAGAGATATTTTGCTTGCATCACTACTATCAGCAATGGCCATAGTTTTTTTGTCCCATTTTGGGAATACTTCTTGACAAGTATCTCTAAAGGCACAACAAAGTTTATTTTTTGCCTGACCGCCTGAAATCTTGGGAGTGATAGCATTTAGCGTTTCTACTGGCAAGTCAAAATCGATAACAGGCCGAAGTGGCTCACCATCATCAATAAATTCGTGTAAGGAGTGGCCTTTACGATCTGAGAGAATGGCTTCTATTTCATCCTCGTTGTCTGCACCTAGAAAATGTCTCGGCCTAACACTATCATCCCGGATTTTGTATAAGGATGCACCTATATCAGAGGCTTTGAATCCACAATAGTAAGGAGCGGAGGGCGCGTCAAGGAACTCTGAAAGCTCGAATTGGGTCATTTTTTCTTAAGCAATTTACGATAATTTATAGTTATACCAAAACTCAAGGTATATTATTCGTAAGAAAAAAGTTTAAAATGAAAATAATTCCCTAACATTATTAATTGATATATACAAATGGGAGGTGGAAAAAAGGAGAAACGATCCCAGGCCAAAGACGCTAAAGCAAAGGATCCATCCTGGAATTTTTATTATTGTCCATATATTCTTAGGACCGGAGAAGTGTGCAATCGGAGATGCTATGATCCAAAGGGATGTAAAGTCCATTGGAATTCTAGGCAAGTTCCTTGTAAAGAAAGCGGATGTGATGAGATGACTAGATCCAGATATGACTATTGCGATACACATGCAAAAAAACATAGATCGAGGGAACATTATCATCGGAAAAAGCAGGCTAAGATAGCTTCGGCGGAGATACCGATAGGTAATTTAGAGGTAAACGAAAATATTATAACTTGTCACTAGTGGATCCCAAAGGGATCGTGTCACTAAAAAAAAAGCTAGTGACAGAAGCTAGTGACGCAGATGATAGGCTCTTTAGGAATTCTAGGCCGAAAGAAAGACTTCTTGATGGGTGTCACCGGTGACACTAGTGTCACTGGAAAAAATCCAAGTTTCTTAACTTTTTTTTTATTTTTTAGCATACATATATCACATATATATCATACATTCATCATATTATATCCCATATAGACTGGGCATAGAAAAATTTCAATTTTTTTTTCCTAAAAATTACTACTTTTTACTAGTGACACTAGTGACACTAATCAAGAAAGAAATAAAATAGCCTAACAATCTTAAGAAAAATAACAAACCCGTCACTAGTTCTGTCACCAGTTAGTATTCAGAACTAGTGACACCAGTGACACTCAAAAAAATAGCATACATATTATCTCTGACCCAGTTTAAACCATGATCAGACCTCGGAAGTGCTTACAACGTCCTGCCAATATGCCGGCAACAAATAGGCAATAGTTGGATTGCGAAATGGTGTACTTCTGGCAATCAAATGGGCCGGCCATAGTAATGCACAACGCACCTCCAACCACAGACGCGAAAATGGCATACATATACCGGCAATAAATAGGCAATAGTTGGGTCACAAATGGTGCAGGCTGACTATGGTAATGCACAATTTTGCATTTCGAATTCTCTGACCCGCGGGTCAGCAAAGTCACGTGACTGGTGCAGTAAGGCGCAGTATCGGCCAGCATTATTTCACAATTTCGGTCAGATCTTTGGGCATAAGAAGTCGGCATCCAAGCTGGCCGATTTATTTTGATCGTTAACAATGTTAACGGAGTTCCCTGCCAGTTCCATGACAGTTCCACGATAGTTCCAGGATACTATCAGGTCACTAGCATAGCGCCAGGCTGGATCCTCAAATCGTATGCTCAAAAGATCGGCCGAAATTATGGTATAGTGCTGGCCGGAATTAATCACAGATCTACTGCGCCACCCGACACGATATTTTTTTACCATATTTCGGCATTCTGGCAGGCAACAAAATAGGTAAAGAAGGAAAGCACCCTCGACACCTTAACAGGCAACCAAAAAGACCCAGAAGCAGGTAAACAAATAAATAGCTCTTTATTAATAAAATAAGCACAGACCATTGAAAACAGGCAGATAGTTAGAAGGTAATAAAAAAGGAATAGAGCAATAAAATCAAGCGAATATCTATAAGACAATAAAAAGATTACAGAGTATTAAAATCAAATGGATAGTAATTTGATTATAAAACCCTCACAGAAAACTGAAATCATTAAAGTAGGTAACATTATACTCATAAGTAGGTAACATTATACTCATAAGTAGGTAACATTATATTGCAAGTAGCTAACACTCTATTAGAGTGTTAGCTACTATGTATGTTAGTTGCGAATCTGTTAGGCGTTTATGCTTCATAATGGTGACGGCTTTTTTGATTTTGCTGTGTATTTAATTGTAAATGAAACTCTTGTTAGACTTGAGTGAGATCCAAACTCCCAAGTAACGAACACTAGCTTTAGGGGAAAGCGCATTAATAGACCATGTAGTATTATTATGAAAGATTTTGAAGGGCTTCTGTTGGGAGGTATTGACTAGTAGTTCTGATTTTGACTAATTCACTTATATATCATTGAAATCGAAGAAACTGTTGGCAATTGATGTAATATTTGTTAGGTCTTCTCTGAAGTTCGCAAGCCAGAGAGTGTCATCCATATATGCAAGTGCAGGAATCTTGAGACGAAAATTATTAGTAAGAGGAAGACGGGCATCAGGACGCCAATCGACTTCTGTAATAAAACTATGTTGGGAATTATTGATGGCACATAATAGCGGATCGTAGTATATGCATCACAAACGTGGTGATATAACTTCACCTTGGTCAATTCCTGAATGCATCAAATATGTATCAGAATTGCTATGCGCTGTGAAGACTTGGTTAAATCTTGGAAGGAAAAGTCTCAATATTGTTTGGGTGAATTTGTATGGAAGTTTTAATCTTGCTAAAGCCGCAGCGAGAGTGAAAAAATTTACGCAATCGTATGCTTTAGACATATCTTATAAAAGAACCCATAATTCTGAATTATTATAAACAGCGCTCTGTTTAATATTATCAAAAAGATGTATAGGGTCGAAGGTGGATTTGAAAGGCAGACCCGCAAAGTTATATCCTTTGAGAATGTTGTATTGAACAAAGATGTCAGCAAGCCGTGTGTTTAATAGTCGAACAAAAGCTTTTTGAGTGCTTTCTAGTAGAGTTATTGGACGGATATTATTTAAATCATATTCCCATGGTTTTGGTTTAGGGATTAGGTACACATACGTCAGATTCCAACGGTGAGGTATTGATGAAATTTATAGACAGCTACAAATAATGTACCATAATTGTTTTTTTGCAATTGGTCCTAAATGTTTCAACATTTCATTTAAGATCTTTGAGGGATCAGGAGCTTTGTTGTTTGGCAGTCGATCAATGATCTTATACCATTCATCCGCAGAAGGTAAAAACATTAGATTGCTGTAAATGCTAGAGTCAATTTTGTCTATTTGGGCATACGTGGAGATCCATTCCTCTGGTATCTCTTTGGTGCAATGTGTGGTGCCTGCTACCTGTTAGAAATGTCTAGCAACTTCTTTTTTTACATCCTGTTCTTCGAAAAGTAAGTGACGATGTGGAAACACATTGTCAAAACATCTATCCAATACGATGGTCGTTTTTCTGCGATTAAGAACTGAGTCAATTATCTGAGACAGATTGTGTCTGTAGTCTTCTATACGAGCGTCCAGAGCCTCTTGTATACTCTTAAGCTTAAAATTGTGTTCACGCAATTCTGCCTTTATTTTAAGGCTAGTTTAGAGGAATTTGATATCTGGAAGGACGGTGTTAATAATGTCTACGTAAGGAGAACTATTTAAAGGAATAGTATTTAATCCATTAGCGTGAGCAAGCTGTAAGAATTGTGAATAAAGGATAATCCATTTGT
>CAJVPP010002798.1:0-13486 GCA_910592005.1 Funneliformis mosseae
TAGCGTTAACGAAGATTCTTATAACGAAGTCCTGATCGGCTGAATCGGCAACTTCGTTATATCGAGGTGTGACTGTATATACTAAACAAAAATAAAAAATATATTCAATATGAGTATTGTGAAATGCAAAGATATTAAGACATAATATCAAATTTAATTTAGTTTATTTTCAATTAAATATTAATTTAAAACTAAAATTAAAACTCAATATATTTACAAAAATTAAAATATTGTATAAATTATATTACTTATTAGGATTTTAGTTTAGATGGTAATATTAAAGATATATTTAATAGTATAAGATATAAAAAATTTTTGTCTAAAAATTTTTCAAGATAAATGAGATATAGCATTAATTGAATCAGTAGATAGTATTACATAGAAGAAGATATAGATGATAATAATCAAAAGAATGATATTGATCTCTAAGAAATCATATATCTTATATGTCTTTTATGTCATTTATGGTATCTATTTATTTTATATATTATATTTCTTTTATTTATTTTATTTTATCTATTTATTATATTATATTTATTTCATATATTTTATTTATTTCTTTTATATTTTCAATAACATTATATATTTCATTTTATATAAATAGAGAATATTTTTTTTTAACTTAGCAGTGTATCAGATAGATAATTTTATAAAATAAATTAGTTTAATTCTCTAACATATTTATATAATACAGAGTACTGACTGAAACAGTACTCTATTGTTATTATTATTAAATAAACTGTTAATTGATTGACACTTTTCTAATTCTAATTACTAAATAAACCTTGCTTACCACTCATAAATATTGCTTCACTTATCACTCATAAGCATCTTAAAGAACTGATTGTAACAATAGCTATCAAATATTTTATTAAATAGATAATTATTAGATAATTCTTATGATTAATGTAAATATTTGTCTAAAAAATCATGTTAAAAAAGAATTTTTTGATAACAATAATTATTACAGATCCAAAAGAATTATATAATTTTAATTCTTTTATATATTTAAATAATTTACAGTTTAAGAAATTTAGATGATATTCTGCTTTTTATATAATTATATTAATAATAGAATAATCTAATATTATATAAGATTATTTGCAATTAAATTAATTATTAAAATTTTTTATTGTTATATATATTTTATTATAATCAGATAATACTTTTGGATTAATAAAACTTATATATTTAATTGAATATAATTCATATAAAAAATATAGATATTACAATATCTATAACATTTATAAAAGTTATATATACTTTTTAATTATATCACCTAGAGAAAAATAAATAAATATAAATAATATAACCTTAAAAATTTACCTATGCAGAATGATAATTAATTTAAAACAAATTCATCAGTTAGATAAAACAAGTTTAAATAAAAAGTGATATGATTTAAAATCAAAATTTGATATAATTCATTTAATTTACTATATTTATTATCTTTTTACATATTTAATTTTTTATTATTTAATAATAGGAATTAAAGGTTGTAATATATTATTTGACTTATAAGCTTATTTTCTGAAATTATTTCTTATTAATATAATATATTAATATATAAAAATATTGCAAAATATTTATTTCAGTATTAGATTAAAGATTTTTTCAAAAAAGATAATGAATAAAATAATAGTGAATATATACTTAATTAAATATAATAAAATGAAATAGGTAATGAGATACATAATATTAGAAGATACTTCTAAAAGATTACCTTATAAAATAATTATTTACCATAATAAATATAAAACTAAAAAGTAGATAACTTAGATAACTATATACTCTTTACCTTTATTGAATAGATAAATATTAAAAATATATTATCAAAGATGAGCTTATTTTATCAAAACTATTTATTTATGCTAAAAATTAACTTTAACTACTTAATAATTGAGTGATATTTAATTATTATTTCAATTCTTTTATAATTATTATGAAAAAGTAACTATTAGTTATTAATATAAATAAAAATAAAAATTTATTTGATATTTAATTTTTTATTTATTAGTAAATATTACTATAGTTAAAAGATAACTTAAGTACAATAAAATAGCATTAAAAATATAAGTTTATGTTAGTTTATATAACAATTCATAAAGAAATATTTTTTAATACAATTGCAATTTCATTCATATAAAAATATAATTAATAATATTTATTGAAAATTGCTTAATCACTTATAATATTATCAATCAATTTACACTAACATTTTTCTGTTTCAGTTATAAAAACAATATTTAGCTCATCTTACATATTTAAATAGAGATGAAGACTTTTATTTTTCATCAAAAAATATATACTTAGCCAATCTGAATTAAAAAAAATAAAGAAACATTTTTCTGCTACTTATAATATTAGAGGTAAAACACTTAAGGTATATTTTTTTTAGAATTTTAACATATTAAAATAACTAAACTAATGCTATTTATTAGTCTTTTTCTAGTAAGTCTTGTAAAAAAAAAAAAGAATTTTATTTTTAAAGATTTTTTAGAAAAATCAAAAAATTACAATTAAAAAGAAAAAAATTAATTATTAATTAAAATTACTTATCTTTTAGAGATATCAGTTCTATAACGAATTTGAACTTATATTTTTGGTTTTAAATTTGATAATTAAAATAGTTTTATTATAATTTAATAATAATATTAAATCTAAAATAAAGCTACAATTAATAAAAAATATATTTAAATTTTATATTTTTTGAATTTTATTAAATATTTTCTTAATTTACAAAATCTTAATATGATTTTATTATATATTTTGAAGTCTTTCCCATTCAAAACTGATTTAGAATTATACATTTGACTGATACTTAAAAAAAAAAGATAAATGGCAACATTTTATTACAGTAAAAACGACATATAAAAAAAAATTTAACATCCATAAAGAAAAATTCTGTCATAAAATTTTTAAGAGAATCTAAATATTTTTATGCTCGGCAGTTAAAATATTCCTGTTTCCTTTTGTATATCACAGAATCATTGATATAACAAATATTATGAAACATAAAATGTTTGATCTAATTTACAAAAAAATGTCTTAACTTGTATTTATAAAACATAATAAATCCCTCATGAAACGATAAAGGATCGAACGCCACCGAACACCATCGTTAGTGAAACAAGGAACGTTATAACATTTGCTTTTAATTTTTTTTTTTATTAAAAAAAAAAGAGATTTTAAAGTTGGAATATCCGTTTAGATAATGTTAGTAAGAACTATTGCAACTCTCATATTTTTCTCTATATGTCCATTTGGAATTCGCATTCTTTTTAAAGTCTGGTTTAAAGTTAAAATAGAGCAATGCAATTTAATGTGTCTCATCCGCATTGATAATAAAAGTGTCTATTCGAGTAATAAAAACGATTTAAAAAACGCTTCATACAGGAATTATAAAAAATAAAAATAAAAATAAAAAAAAAAAATACTCAAAAGTTAGGAATTTTTTGATTTATTATAAAAGTATCATAATTTTTTATTTACTTAAAAATCTTATATAATTGAATATAACATTAATATTTTCTTTAATATAAATATAAATATTATTTTTTTAAAATAATAAAAATAAGAATAAAAATAATCTTTTCTTATTCATAAAAGATTGATTATATTGATTTCAATATCGCGATAAAAAATAAAATTATTGCTGTTAAGAGTCAAGCGGCGGATTTTGTCATATGACAAGATGAAGCTATTGGATATTATTATTTATTGAGGACTCGTGAATATTATTGTGATTGTTTATTTGCTGTTAGTCCCGCGGTTGGTCGGATTCTCCTCTTGCCGAATAGATCATCAATAACAATAATAATAATAGAGATTTATTATCGTTATACTTGGCCAAAAAAACCTTGGATATTTTGATATATAACACCTTGGCAGTTGTAATTTGACCTTTATGGTAAAGATTATGAAACATATTTATTTTTCCGCCACTTACTCCTGCGGTATCTATTATTTTGTAATCTACTGGCAAAGGAAACGAGACGAAACGTTTTCTTGCTGACAGCTATCCATCCAAAATTTAAGGGCTTGGTTGTGGTTTTTATCACGTGATTCAATATGGTTAGACCATCAGGTTTAACTGAATTTTCAGCCGCAGTTTCAACCATAGTTGATAACTTTGTTTCCGTCCAATATGAAACCCCAAGAATTCCAAAAAAAAAAAATTGTCTTATGTTTCCGTCCCCTCATAATATGAAACCTCAAGAATTCAAAAAAAAAAATTGTCTTATGTTTCCGTACCCTCATAATATGAAACTCCAAGAATTCAAAAAAAAAAAAAATTGTCTTATGTTTTCGTCCCCTCATAATATAAACCCCCGAAATAATAATCCCAAACACCAAACCACCCAATTTTTTTATTTTTTAATTTCTTATTTCTATATATAATAAATTTAATATCTTTTTTTTTTAAATAAAATTCAAGTAACTTCGCTGGACGACTTAAGTATTTTTGTTAAATGAACTAAATTTTGTAGTAAGATGCAAATTTAATACAAAAGTTACGGACGTCATTATCTCAGCTTTGACGGATCATGGACCATTAGAACCGTCAAATCTCAAGGATCACAACGACATGCGTTTCATCAAATCGGACCACTGGATGGCGAGATAATTGAAGAAACGTTATTCTATTTTATTTTAATAATCCTCCTGACAGATACTCTCTTGACCAGCAGAATTCGGATACTTTTTTGATATTTTCTTGCCCAGCTGTATTTGGATATTTTAGTCTCATTATTTTCTTTTATACCTAAAAGTGTTTTTATAAGTATCAACGCTTTGTTACAAGTTGAAATAAGTCTATTGCTACATTGTAAAGGGTAATTAATTGTTGTTATGTGAGTTCATATATTTACAGTATTTGAACAACGCGCAGAATCCGTAGAGGATTTTCAGTTACATTTTGAAATGATTATTTTTTTTTATCGCTTGTTATGAACAGATCGTTGCGAATATTCTTTTCTTTAAGGATTTCAGAGGTGCTTTTATAAAGAAAATTTTTTATTATTTGTAATAAAAATAGAAATAGTTGATAAAATGTAACATTGGCTTATATTTTTGCACAAAGAATTCATTGACAACTCGAATAAAAAAACTGGTTTGTGGGTTACACTTTATATAGCACACATAACTTAAATTATTTAATTTTACCAAAAACAATAAAAAAAAAATCCGTAATAATAATCCGTCTTGATTGAACGTTTGATCATAACTTAATTAGAAAAGAAAATATGTTACAACAGATAAACAAATTGTATTATGCTTATTATTTCCCTATTAAGAAAATTTGTGGTCCGAAAGTCTAATAATCGAATAAAAAAAAAAAGCACGTTTTGCGATAATTCCTTTTGAGTTGGGCATTTTTATGTAAACAAAATGTCGTTATTTGAAGAATTGCAATCCTTTTTGTATTGTTAATTGTGTAATATTTTCCTTGGAAGCGCTACACGACGTAGCAGAGTAAAACTATAATCCATTATTCTTTGTCTTATTCGTGGTACAATATTATACGCGTGTTGCAATTTTTACATACATTTTGAATTTTGGAGAATATTTAATTATTAGTTGCATTGCTGACTAATTTTAGTTCATTACTAATTGAAACAAAGGAACGAGGCGCAAATAATGATTTGATTGTGATAATCAAAATCATACAACCTCCAAGAAACTTACTTAATTATAAAATATATTCGTGAAATGATGTGAAAATGACGATAAGAACGTTACCTAAACTTTGAAAAAAGAAATTATGTTTCTTTATCTTTCCGACAGATAAAGAAATTGTTTGTTCTACGACTCATTAAAAACTTTATTAGCATCCCGTCTTTATATGATGAATGTCTTATCAAGGTTATACAGTGTTTCTTCATTTAAACTGCTATCTTATCTGGCATATTTCTTGGGTTTAGACGGGGTCACTTGTCAAAAGTCAAAACTATATTAACAAAACCGTCGAATATAGGTTCGGACCTTGCCAATTGTGAAATGAGCTAACTATATTTATTATTACTATAAGTGATATTTAAGTAAAATTTAATTGTAATCAATCTGAAAATTCATCCTTATCTATTCAATACTTAAAACAGATCATTAAAAAAAAGCTGTGGCGTGACAAATTGAATAAGTCACGTGGAGTGAAAGGTGTCGTTAATATTCATAATTATCAAGAATTATGAATTTTAGTATCTTTATACATGTTATTTTTTATTTCATAATTATAATATTGTTTGACATTATTTTACTTGCTCTAAAGTTTTTATTATATAAGGCAATGCAACTTCGATTTTTCGGTTCACGTAACATTGAAATTTAAAATCGACCCGGAAACCCGGAGTTTATTAATGAAAATTTTTTATTATATTCTGTGAGTCAGTTTAGGATTATTTTTTTTTATAGTAAAATTTTTATCATGTGATCTTACATATTAAATTCAGCATATTAGATTTTGTTTAAAAGAAAGCGGCGAAATAACAAAAAAAAACCGGGTGGCCCGTGTCAATTTTAAAATTTTATCTAAAAATTTTCTTTGCCCGGCCTAATCATACGACAATCACATTTAATTTTAAATCATCTTAACTCCGTCAAAATGCCTATTATACATGTAAAAATAAGTTACAATTCTAAAGTTTTGAAGGATTGGGAAGGTTTACCTGTTGAGAAAAAAACAAAAATAAAAGAAATATATCGATTCTATATTTATCACCTGACTGATGGGAAGCAGATTTTGAAGAGGTTAGCTCATCAAAAACATTGTTGGAGAAAATATTTCAGCACAATGTATTGCTTGGAAGCTGCATGAAACTTATGAGTTGTAAGAAAGGAATTATACAAAACGATAATAAAGCTTTAATCTACCAATAAAATTACACTTTATGAGTCACATGATATACTTTTTATATATAAACTTTTTTTTGTTTAAATTTGAAAGTGACCGGCCGAGTGACATAAACCGAAAATTCGAAGTTGCGTGGCCTAATAGTATTTTTTAAATTTATATGAATCGTAACCTAACATATTGGATAGAAGTTCAAAATTTTTTTTTAAATTTGATTATATGAATTCTTTTTGAAGTTTACTATATTATGAATAATCCAAAGTTGCTTAATTCAACTGTAAAAAGCAATTTTTATGGTTCAAATTCCAAATTGTCAAAAATAAGTAGATGCATTAAGTCACGTGCTCGCAGTGTTTCATGAGCATGGACATGGACATTGGACGTCCGGGACGGGACAGTCCATGTCCATGTCCGGAAAATTTTATGTCCCGGACATTTTGTCCGCATTTATAATCACATGATACCGATCAAAATTTATTCTTGTAATAAATAACCAGAAACTTTATAAAATTAATTATTTTATATACTTTTATAAAACTAGATAAAAAGCTTAATCATATTTAAATCATAAAGTTTTTTTTTATTTTGCAAATTTAATCCATTCCGCATCTCTATTAAAATGGTAAATTTATATTACCTTTGAAAAGATTTTCCAATTCCCATTTAGCATTAACATCGATAGCAGGATGAGTAATATTCTCTAATGTATTATTATCATTCTCATCAAAATCATTAAATTCAGCATTTTCCTCCTCTTCCAGCATCTCTACCCAATCCTGAAGATATTCAGCAAATTCATTTTCTAATTGAAACTCATCAGCTTCTTTATCCAATTCTTCAAAACCAGGATCTGCTTCTGTTAATACTAAATTATCAGCTGGGTCATTAATATGTTCTACATTATTTGGATTATCAGAATTTTGATTAGTATCATTAATATCAATAGTAGATTCAGTAAACAATAAATCATTATGAAGGCGATAGTTATATATAATATCAGCTCTTAATTTGCTCATTGCAAGAGCTTTTGTTGACTATACAATAAAAAAAAATTTAGAATACTTTACACAAATATAATAAACTAAAATAAAGTATATTTAAATAGAAATTATACATACCATTAATCGATTATGATGATTTGTTTGTAAAAATCCCATGCAACTCCAAAGCCTTTCAACTAAAGCAGCATTCACACATATATCAAATATCCTACAAGCCACAAAGCCCAATTCATTTGTAGAAATACTAACATAAAATCAATAATGCCAAATATCATTGTTAAATTATCTGTATGAGTTAAGATCAAAGGGATACTTAGTCAATCAAAAGTTATCAAATTCGCAAAGAATACATTTTGATTCCTTTCTAGACTATGCATAATAATAATATATAAGCCACTTTTCAAATTCTGGATAATTGATATTAGAAACTGAATTGATAAATTGTTCCATTTTATATTCAGAATGCAATAAATAAGATAATAAAAGAAGGGGTTGTTCTCACTTTCTCCAACGCTTTTCTAATCAATCAATTATTCATAAAGCTAATGTAGTATCTAAATAGTTTGACTAAAATTGAACTAAATAACTTATGTTATGCATTATTTGAAACAGCTGTGCTTTATCATATTGTAATATATTAAGTAATTTGCAATATAGATCAAGTATTTAACTAATAATCATAATTTGATTCAAAAATGTAATAGAGTCAATAATTTCAAAAATTTCAAAGATTTCACATAGTAAGGTTGGAGTTTCTCCCATTTTGCAATGAGTTGCAACTAATGGTGATTCATATTTAATAGCTAGTATCTAATAAAAAGCAGAAATTAAAAATTAAGTTTAAATTTTTAGTGCTAATAAAATAATATTAAATAAACTTACTTGCAATGCTTTTTGAGTTTTTAAAAGACTCACATATATTATAAAGACTGTTTTACTGTGTTTTTTTAGTAACTGATATTGCAATATATTTTTTATAAGTTTTCTGTTGTTGAGCTCACAAACATTTAATAAAAACTTATGATTCGCATTTTTAAAATAAGTAGAAAGCTTGATTGCATGATCAATTGAAGTCTTAAACTCTGTAGATTCTTTAAAAATTTCACCTATACAAAGGTTAAGTTGATGAGCAAAACATAGTAAGAATGCAAATATTCTATTGGATATTCTTAATCGACACCTAACATAAAAATATATATAAGTTTTTAAGTTAATAAATTAAAAGCAATAATAAATTAATTTATCATACCGGGCTGCTATATATAGAAGGTAAGTTATTAAAATCACATTACAGATCATATGATTTACTATGTTTGAAACTCGATTTTAATAGCAAACCTCCCATATGCTAACACACTATCAGTAACAATAGCACAAACATTAATTTCTTTTTTCTTTAAATCTTCAAGTATTTTTTCGATTTTTTTTATTACCTTCCTTCTGAGGTTAATAGGACTATTCCTAACAATTGTTCATTATTGACATTAGTCTATTTGTCAAATCCTCTTTAAGTGCAATTTCTATAGCATTATCTGCTTAAGCCACAGCTTCTTTTAAAATATTATCACTAAGAACATGATGATCAGGTAACTAAAGAAAAGGATTTAAAAAGTTAAACAATTCCTTTGCCTTGAGTTTATTGATCCAAAATAATGCCTATCCACAAAAAACTGAGAGCTGAAGCAATAATATATGAAATTTTTTTAAATATTCTTTGAATAAACTTCAGACAATGTAGATAGGTTCATAGTATAAAAACTGGTTGATTATTTAGTGAGATAATGTTTAAGATAATGTTTGAGATGATGATGATTAGAATGATGATAATGATTAAGACGATAATGATGATTGAGATGAAACTAAAATAATTATAATAATTATTTAAGCAATATATATAATTACTATATATGACAACAAAAAATAAAAATTTATAATACTTACATGATTTCTTACTAGGAATTAAGCTTGTATTAGTACCATTATTAATATTTGGAAGCTGAGCTATTAAAATCACCTTACGGAACACTACTAACCAAAATTGAGATTTTTGATTCATATTATTATATGATCTATGAACTTTATTCAGTTAAATTTTTATAGTCAATTATTTTATTAACAAAAGCAAGCAATAAAGCCATTAAAATTTTCTCATTTTTTATATAATATTAGTCAAAAATTCTAAAATTAAATTTCAAAATGATCGACATTATTATTTAAAAGTAAAAAAAGTTTTGGATCCTTATAAAATTCAAAATTTTTAACTTTAACCATTATTTGAATGTGTAATTAAATGGATGCTATTTAATAATTAATACTACAGCAAATATACATATATTTTTTAAAAAAAATAAATATTTTTTTTTTTAAAATGCGATAGTTTCACATGATTTTTATTAAATTCAAAGTACAAATAACAAGATTAAAATATACAAATTTAAAAAAATACAAAAATCTCTATTTAATCTAAACTAAATTAAGACTGATCCTGCACTTTCCCAAAATCTGTTTCTAACCTAAGCTAAAAATATTCCAGTAACTAATCAAATAAGAAAAGGCTTGGATACTACAGCATCAAAAATCCAATCAGTGAGATCTGTATCAGACCATTTTGTTGACAGATTCATTAATGTATGTAAGAGGAGTAGAGCTTGTGATATGATATCCTATTATAGCAGTGTTTTCTTTTTTTATGTTTAAGTTAATGTTGTGTGATTTTTTGAATGCAACTTATTAGAAGCACTATTTAACTCATATTACCTGTGTTTGTTTGAAAAAGTGATGCATAAAGACTGAAAGTATTATGTAAGTGAGATCCTTCAATCCCATAGCATTGTAAACAAATGTGTACATTATTTGAGAAATCATTTCTTTTATGAGGGCAGGTAGGTAGGGAGGCATTCAGTAGACATATGCCATATGTGTAAGTTGGAGATGTTTATGGTTGAGCCATTATTTTGGATTAATTCTTGTAAGATTTATTGTGAGATTTGTATAATATTTTTCATTTGAGTCCAGATAATCAGATATTTCTAAATGGTAGAAAAGGTTTTATTGACGTATTCACATTTAACACAGAGCCATGATGAATCAAAAATGCTAGAATGTCTTTCTTTTAGAATCTCCATAGTAGGAAGCATTTCTAGGAGTCTTTGGACTTTTTTCTTTTGAACTGCTAAGGCTTCATATGATGTGTGTATTACAGTAACATTATTATTGATATAAAAATATGTGGCATTCTAATTAATATTCATATGCTGGTACTTGCTAATCACGTAGAGATATCTTATCTTGTCATATATTATGGATTGTGTGATATTTTTCATGAAGAATCAGATGGTGTTAAGATATCTAAATCTTCATATTTATAGTAGTAATGATCATTATAAGAGAGGTCAAAACCTAAGTGCTGCTATCCTATAAGAGTTCTTTGCAAATTGATCAACTTTGTTATTTAACATGTCTTCTGAATATGCTTTAACTTTACAGAAATGTATGTTAAGATGCTGTGATTTGATAATCTCAAAAAAGCTTAGCCATATTGAAAAATTATTAATCTTGAACAGGATCTAGTGGATGGAGAAAAACACAAAATTCTTTTAAAATTGTGGAATTTATCTAATCATAACTTGTAAATCTGTCATGATGATAATATGATTATTTCATGAGATAATGAGGATAGCAGTTAAAATTGCTACTAACTCCGTTACTGATGATGAAGAAAATGTAGTAACTAATGCTGATAAAAAGGAGACTATAGGTGAACATGAATTCATTTGCAGTCAAGCCATACCTATTCTCATAGAAGAAGTGTCTAAGCCTGTAATAAAACCGTCTGTATAGAATTCTAAATGTATAGTAGCAGAAAATTATTGTGAAAGAGTTAGTAAGGTTTGACTATGTGGTAATATAATAAATTTTGATATTAGTGAGAAAGGTGCAGGATGGTGAATTTCTATTAGTGGTAACTAGGAGGGACTATTATAAGAATAGTTAAAAATGTAGAATGCAATATTCTTTATAAGTATTGAAAATCAAATGCTGATGTGTTGCTTCTAAGTATTTTTGAGTATTATTTTCACACTGAGGCTGAGGGCATAGTCATTATGCAATTGTATTTCTTAAGTTCAGGGAAGTTACTCTTGAATAATATGGGTCTATTGAGTAAACACTTGTTATATTGGTGCAGGATTATCTTAGTAGAGTGGGTATATACATAATGAACAATATCAGTAAAACTGCCTGCTATCTTCAGAATACGACCTATCATCATTATATTGACATTGCAGTTCTAATGTATAACAAATATATAGACCATTATTTCATCTTGCAAGGGTAGCATTGGGAATCCATAAGTAGCATTTTGTCTATATGTTATAGTTACAGGTAAGGAGTTGAGCTCGTCAACATTAAGTGCGCTTTTAGCCTTAAGGTACCATTTTAGAGATGGTCTTTTCTAAGAATTGATGACAAATATCTTAAATCTTTGGCAGTATATAATGACTTTCCATCTCAGCTTACTAATTGTTTCATAAACATTAGGGAATATTTGAACAAGAATGGGGCTGATTTTCTGTAGTCTTATGGAATAATTGATTGGATAGTAGTGGATCCACCTTGTATTCTATAAATAAATTGATCTGGTGGAAATAAGTTAATTTTCAAGCATTTGAGGTCACATAAAAGTGCTGAGATCCAGTTGTTAAAATATTTTGCATTTTTGTAAGATCATTCAACTAGCGGTAATGCTGGTAACCATTTTTAACTTGTATTTATAACAGTATTATGTTAATAAATAAACCAGTATTATTAAGAGATGTTAGTAAAGCATCACTGAGAACTTGCATGTGTCAGTAATAGAGATGTGTTACTCTGTAAAAAAATTTTGAGTGCAGGAGACAAAAAGGCATATCTCATAAGAAACAAAGTTTTTTTCTAAGCAAAGCTCTGAAGGGTTGTATAATGCGATTTGCAAATGTTTCTAATAAATGAGTTAATTAGGTATAATACTCAATATGAGGTATAATAATAATGTTAAACATGTAAATGAGTTGTTTGTCAATCAATTTTTTGTTAGATAAAGTAGCTACCGTGAACTTAACATCCTAAATAGCTTGTTTAACAATAAATGTCTTATTACATTTGTGTGAGATCCAGATCCCTAAGTTTCTAATAGAATCTGAAGATTCGTGACAGTAATCATATATGTAGAACTATTAACATATGTTTAAATATTTTGAATTGTATTTGTATTAGTTAAAAGATCTGATTTTGACCAATTAACTTGCATGTTATTTATGTCATAAAAACTATTGGCAATATCTATAATTCTATTGAGCTATTATTTAGATTCAGAGATTCACTATGTATAGTCTATATATGCTAATACTGACGTTTTGCATAATTATTTATTAAAGGAGTTTAGGTGAATGTTAGATTTCCATTCTGCTGATATAGTATAGCCAAAATCAGAATTTTGCATCCTGCTAATAGGGGATCATAATAGATACACTGTTGGCTTGGTATCTGTAAACTTAAACGATAAACTTTTAATTCAATCTGTTGAATTAAATACAAGACAATATCACAATCACGCCTATATGAAGACACGACAAAAGGCAATAGTAAATGAATTTAA